>JPSZ01000016.1:0-276039 GCA_002161795.1 Curvularia sp. IFB-Z10 | reverse complement strand
TCACTATATTAGGAAATGCCTAATACCTCATATTAAACCTCGAATGAAACAAGGTAAGTTACCTTATTATTTTACTTAATTTTTTAATATATATATATTATTAATATATATATATATATAGCTTTCAAAGCTAGATATTAATTTACTAATATATTTCTTTTCTAGTATTTTAGTTTTTTATTATCTAGCTTACTAATAATATTACAGCTCACGATATAACTATCCATGTTTGGGGAGCAATTTGGATAGGAGGCAGATCTGATTTAGTAGTTATTAAAACGCCAAAAACTACTATTAGTCATCGAAATCATCACTATATTAGGAAATGCCTAATACCTCATATTAAACCTCAAATAAAACGAGGTAAGTTACCTTATTATTTTTACTTGGTTTTTTAATTATATATATATTATTAATATATATATATATAAGTTCTAGATCTAGATATTATTTTACTAATATATTTCTATTTAGGCTGGAGTTTTTAACAAGATAACGCTAAAATTCATAAAGCTAAAAACGTTTTAAGCTGGTTTGAAAGAAATCGCCTTAAGATTTTTGATCATCCACCTTACAGTCCAGATCTAAATCCAATAGAAAACGTGTGGAGCTTACTAAAAGATCGGCTTATTAAGCGACCTACTAGCTCCCTTGGCGTAGGAGCTAGTGAGAAAGGTATTAATACTTTTATTACTGCTATCCTAGAAGAGTAGCCAAAAATACCTCAAAAGGATATAGATAACTGTATTTTATCTATGCCTAGACGATATAATAAGGTAGTAGAAGCTAAGGGCTGGTATACTAAGTATTAGTAAGTAGCTACTAGATATAATATCAAGATATCGTTTAAAAACTATTTATTATTTAATTATCAATCTAGTTAGAAAGTATATACTAATAACGTAGGATAATATACTTATAATATATATCTACTAATCTAGTACCTAAAAACTCATAATATACAAGCTAATAGGCTAAAAGTAATAGCGTTAAGCTAAGCTTTTCAGAATACCTAGGTTTAGTAAGCTATTATTATTCAGGGTTGCTGACTAATCATCACGTGACGTCACTTAGCTAATCTCTAGCTTCTCGGCTTTAAAATGAGCTAACTCTTATTAGTCTAGCTCTCTTATACGCTAAGTTATACTAGTTTAAAAACTAGAACTTTTTGCACTACTCTTTTTTTCTGTCACCCTACTGTATTAAAAAAGCTTAAGAATTATAGCTTATAAGACTATATAATAACTTTAGAAATGTATTGGAATCTTTAAAAAAAAGTAAAGTAAGTAGCTTTAAAGCTACTACAATAGCTATACAAAAAAAAGGCCTATCATTAGGCTTTAAAGTAGTAAAAAGTCTAAGAAAAGTAGTAAAAGCTTCCCACCTATAACTCTATAGAGCGGCCGCGTTATTATAACTCCAACTCGATTTCTATAGCTATATATATATATTAAGGCCTATTAACCTTACCACTAAAATTTATTATAATAATGACTATCTAGTATAGCTCTATAGCCTTATTTTTAAGGTATTTTTAGTAAAGGCGCGCGTGCCCGAGGTGGTTGCGTGCACAAGGTAGTAGGGCATGGTAAGTAAGCCTTCCTGTGCTATGGAACTTAATCTCGAACGACGAGGCAACGAGAACATCAAGCACCCGCTTGCGTACTCTCACTGCCCACATGCAGCGCAGGAATCACCGCTTTGTCGCTTAGCTCTATCTTTAGGAAATTCATGGATTAGCGCGACACCAGCGCTACTATACTGATTGAGCAATCTGCCGAGACTGGAACGCGCCTTAATCCCGCCGGCTGCATTACTGGACAACCGCGAAACCCATCTATCCCCTGCTTATCGTTGCCAACAACATCACTCCCAAGAGTTGAGGTGCTAACTAGATCAAAATAACGGAGCAACATGAATTTTGACTTTTACCGATTGACTGCCACCGACGTCTTGCGAAAGACCAAGACTGGCGAGCTTTCTGTCGAGCATCATGCAGCTTCGCTATTGCAGCGCATTGCCCTGCTAGCAGCCGAACGCGGACCTCTCCATGGGATTGCCATTGCCGTCAAGCATGTCATTCTCACAAAAGGTCCGTTTCTCAGTACCGGTTCGAACGTTTGCTGACTTGACACATTGATCAGCCGTCGGAGATGGAAACTTGGTTAGTAATATTAATGACTGATTGACTATAGATTGCCCGATAGCTTCTATATAAGCAGATGAGACACACAATTCTCCTCACGCACCAAAGAGTGCGTCACTGGACCATTTAGACGCCCCATGCCTCGCCCTCAACAATCTCTTTCTCTTCTGACTAGCCGACAGTATCGTCCTCCGTCGCGTTGTTGATGCCGGCTTCTTGCAGGGCAACGCCTTCGACAGCGAATCCAAACTCGACGTCCAATTACTGATCATACTAAGGTGCCTTCTCGTGCTGCGTAACCAATCTTTTTGTTGCTTGGTCAATTTCTTCTCGCCGAGGTCAGGGATGTTGCCGGCTATCATCTCCTTGAGGATACCTGATAGCTTTTCATCGGCCTCGGGGTTCGTTTTCGATGCAATTGTTGCTTCTGTATCGATTACTCCAGATTCCGTAAATTTAACCTTGAAGTCCAATCCAAGCGCGTCAATGATAGTTTGCAAATTTGTGCCACCTATTTTCCAGGTGGCCGTACTCCGTTTCGCTATTACCTCCTCGCTGGCAGTGACGGCGTCCTTAAGGAGTCCTGAGACTTTGTCATCGCCTGCTTGCTTACGGATCTCTTCGGAATATGTAGTCATGACATCAATAACCTGCTTCAAGGCCGGTTTCTCTTTGAAAGCTGTTGGAGCCAGCTTGGTGAAGTCGTTTGAGCCATCCCAACCAGAGGCGGCGACCTTGGAAGCCAGGTCATTGACTGACAAATCGGTATTGTCGGCAATGTCTTCGATCGTAATTTGCTCTGGGTCACTCGCAATGTATTTCAAGAACCCGCCCAATGTGTTGCAAGTTTCACAACCAGGGGCAATCTTGTCGTACTTTTCTGCCTTTTTGGACATAAGATAGATTTTCCAAAAGTAAATAGCCTGCATCAGAGTCAGCCAAGTCATATAAATTAAGTATGAACAAAGCTACCTCATATGGGAACGAGGTGGCCTCTCCTGCGACGCTAACAACGAGCCCGAGAACCCACAACGCAACGACCAGCTTCATTCTTCGGTTCCTAGCTTGCGAAGACGATTGGCACCGCTGGATTCAAGGGCAACGATTGCTTCACGTAAGCTAGCGAAGAGAGAACTTTTCAAGAACAATAACAATCGGGACAAGCTGTAGCAGAAACAGAGCAGGCAGGTAAAGCTGTTTCTATATGGGAACTTGCGTCATGTGGGAGAGCTGGAAGGGATTAGAATTAAGCTACTTTCCCGTCACGTCTTGATTTAGCCTATCTGGAAAAGCTCAGTGAGGGTCTCGGCCGTGGTGGCCTGAAACAATTTCGGACCTGCCCCCAGCGAGGATACTAGTAATGAAGCCGTGCGCTACAAATGTAATTGCGAACTGTGATAACGAGGGCAGAATTAGTCGCGGTGTTCTGAGAAAGGCAGAATCAGTGTCCGTAAGCCAATCAATAACAGTCACTGCCCTGAGAGGTATAGTCAATTTCTAGGGATTGATGCGGCACCTGCTCCGCTCATGTCATCTCAAACGCGAACGCACCAATAAGCACCAACTTGACGGCATTGTGTGCTCCACTATGGCTGTTGAATGATTGGTAATACTACATGCACCGCTCGACGACGTAGAATATTGGCACGCCTGAGGACGAGGCTGTGTCAGCAACATGACTTCGTAGTGCTGATAACCAGACATTTGACATATGTGAGAATATTGAAAACTCATTAAAAATAGGGATATTTCGCTGATAACACCCGAGAACTGCTTCAAGTGTTGTTTGCATAGGTCTAAAGGGTTTTCCTACACGTGAATGTCAAATATTTGATTGAACATGTACGAAGTATAACCTACGAATCTCGTGGAGACAATAAATCTCCAAATCTTCTTCCGTGTACGCATTGACATAATTATATCTTTTGAACTACCCAGTTTGGACAGTCTCCCGCGTCGCGTATGTTCTAGGCGTGATGCCGAGGCAGATTAAGCTCAATGAAGCTTCGACGTAGTTCCGTATTGCGATTAGCGTGTCTCGTGCTGCTAAGCATCGGAATTAGTGCACGGCAAATAGTTGTGTCAAAATTCCTAAGATACCGGTGGCTCATGGTGATATTACGCTAGTTGGAAGGATTTCGTGCAAGGCTCGCCATGAATACGTACGCACTAGGATTCTTAGTTTAGAAATTACCATATGAAAAGGTCGTCTCTGAGTCGTTTATCGCTTACATGGCACCCCATTGGCTCACTCGCTTTCCAAGATGTCCAGAGAAAGTTAAGCACTAGAAGCCTGTCTATTTTGATTCCCAGGCTGACTCTGACTAGTCATGCGTCTCGGGGTTATCGTTCTCCGAAGGATGATAGAGATGGACGCCCGACGCCGAGATATATCCTTCATCTCCTAGATTGGACTGAGACTCTATCATGTGTCTCCAAGAGATTTCATGTTCCATTTGACGGGAATCATAAATAACCTCTAGAGTCCCTCTAAGTTGTATGGTATCTCGATATTCTAAGACCAAACCCGTTCTTCATCATTTCAATCATGAAGGCATTTCGGCCTTTGCTCACTATCGCCGTTCTTGGGCTCAGCCGGTGCGCGGCGGCCACCAAAGCTGTCTTCGCCCATTTCATGGTATGAGTTTGGACATCATGCCCGGCTTTCTTGGTCGCTTTAATGAACTAGAACTAATACACGCTTACAGGTCGACAATGCCGATGGTTGGAGCGACGGTCGATGGATGACAGAGATCGTCATGGCTCAGACGGCCAACATCGACGCTTTTGCTCTGAACATCCCCGCGGGCAGCTCCGTCACGGCAGAGCAGGTTTCAAACGCCTTTATAGCTGCGAATTCCCGCGGCTTTAAGCTTTTCTTTTCTTTCGATTATGCCGGGAATGGTACCTGGGCCAAGGATGACGTGATCTCCCTTCTCAAGACGTATGCCTCCAACGGAGCGTACTTTTTGCATGACGGAGTAAAACCGTTAGTCTCGACATTCGAAGGCCCTGGCAGTGCTGCCGACTGGGTAGAGATTAAAGCAACGATCGGCTGTTTCTTCATTCCGGATTGGTCCTCGATTGGTGCTGGCCCGGCCGTTGCATTGGAGGTAAGATCATTCCATGACCCCGATGCACCTCCCTCTAGCTGCAAAGACTAACATCTACGGGGCAGAATGGCGTGGCCGACGGCCTGTTTAGCTGGGCGGCGTGGTCGTATGGAGGTCTGGCCATGGATACTTATACGGATGCATCTTACCTCGTAGATCTGAAGGGCAAACCCTACATGATGGCAGTGTCGCCCTGGTTCTACACCAACCTGCCAGGCTACAAGAAGAACTGGATGTGGCCTGTCGAGACGATGAGCCTGTGGGCGGATCGTTGGAACCAAGTTCTTTTCCTGCAGCCTGACTATGTCGAGATCATCAGCTGGAATGATTTTGGAGAGGTATGTACAGATCTCACCCACAAGAGAGGAGTCAGCGGCCAAGTGGCTGTTACTCTTTAATGATAAGTCGTATTGACGTAGTATTAGTCTCACTATATCGGTAGCAGCTACCCTTCGAAGCCGTTTGAAGACGCCGGCTTGGCGGCCTTCGACTACGTGACTGACATGGATCATTCGGCGTTGCGATATCCGCTGGCTGTGTGGGCGGCGCAGTATAAGAACGATATTGCCACAGTGACTGAGGAGAGTCTGGTGCTCACCTATCTCCAACACGACGTTACATGCAATGACGGCGGCACTGTCATTAACACAGCTACGCAACTACAGCAAGAGTTTATGCCGAACACAGTGCTCGGCAACCGATACATTGGCTATATGGCCACGCTGGTATCGGACGCTGACATAGTCATCACAGTTGGTGGCCACGCAATGGCCGCTGGCTGGCTACACAAACCGAGCAATGGCGTCGGCGTGTACAGCGGCTATGTTTTCGTGCCTGAGGGGGTGAGCGGTGCCGTTTCTGGCACCATCATACGTAGCCACGGTGAAAACTTCGCCGTCTCTGGAAAACCAATCGGCGGTTGTGCTGCGGACGGTCATGCCAACTTTAACCTCTTCGTCACCGGCGGCTTTGGGTCAGGCAAAGTCTCAGGAACTACGGCGAGCATTAAGGGCCAGGTCTGTACCTCTGGGACGGGTGTGGATAATGGCTATGCTGCAATTTGTCAAACTTCGTGCGGCTTGGGTTACTGTCCCACAGGTGCCTGTGTGTGCACGGGAATGGGCCCGCAGCCAAAATTGCCAGCTGCTACCGGTAAGCTACTTTGTCGCGACGACTAGGTGATGTCGAAAGCGCCTCCATCTTCTCCCCTTTTCTCTGTTTCATGTCCCTCAAGAAGGATCCGTACTGACTCTCATGTCTGGTAGGCACGCCGGGCTTTGCCAAGAGTGATACCAACTACCAAGGTCTCTGCGGGTTTCTGTTACCATACGGGTTTTCGTTTCCAGACTATTGCTCTACCATTAAACAAACGCTGACCACCCCCTCTGTATCGCCGTTCCTTCCGCCCGCGTGCACCAGTGGCGGTCGCGGGCCTCCGCTCGATTCGGATGACGATATAGACGTTGACGGGCTGTGCCAATTCCTCTGCCACTACGGCTATTGCCCCATCCGTGCCTGCAGTTGCTCATCTACGGGGGTGCTGAACCCGCTGCAGAACGTTGTGGTCCCTGATGACACTACCGAGTTGATCCTCCCCCTGGACGATAACCTTACGCTAAAAAATATGGGTACGTGAGCCAAAAATTGGTGCTTTCATTTATGACGTCCCTTTAACCCCGCCGGTTCTCTCCAGTCTACCAACACATATACTATTCTATTGTACTCTAAAGAGAAGCTGCTAACATCTAATAGTATGTTTGTATATTCCTCCAGTCCCTAACCAAGAAACGGGCAACTCGGCGTGCGTATCTAACATTCCCACCCTTTAGTGCAAATTTGCTTGCGACTACGGCTTCTGCGTTTGCGCAGACGACCTTGACGAAGACGGCGCACCATCCTGTGACTTCACCCTTAAATTTGACTCACTTGCGGCGCTTGCGGCGGTCGCTGACAACTATACGCCTTTTTGTAACGAGATCTACGCACTTGACATCCTCGGAGCGAATATGTCAGCCACTCTCACCACCTACAACACCGTCAACGAAGACTATGAAAAGCTGTTCGGGTACTATGTCACCTATATCAAAGATTTGATCCAGCCCAGCATCGATGACTTTATGGCACATGGAGGCTGGAAATACTTCACATGTTCGCCCTTCTGTCTGAACCCGGGCTCCATCGATGATCTGGAAAGACCTGACAACGACGGACTGACCATCAAGTGGACATTGTCCGACGCTGATGGCTTCTGGAATACATTGCAGAGTAAGTACGGCATCGAAAAAGATTGGGTACAGTTTGGCGAGTCGACGCAACCTACGGGGTGCGGGCACCTGAACACCGCGACTGGCTGCATGTACGAGCACATGACGTGGGAGAATTATCCGATGAAAGCGAAAACGATTACCGTCGTCAACCCCAAGGACATCTGGACCGCATCGGCGTCAACTCTAAATGGCCTGCCCGACTATATCGAAGCAATCCTTGTGGATGTGTTGCTAGGCCAGTGGGATGGCAATGTACAGAATCCAGTTGAAGTGGTCCAGCTTCCCGTGTCATTGGCCGCCCAAACTGTGGCTGCCATGCAACAGGTCAAGATCTTGGGCGCGAAGGAGAAAAAGTTGGAAGACGAGGAGAAGAAAAACATAATATCCCTCATTGTGACGGCCGTCTTGTGCCTAGTCCCTTTTGTGGGTGAAGAGGCTGCAGCCATCGCTGGGCTCGCCTCTTTAGCGCGCGGCATTGCCATTGCCGGAGAGCTTGCCAATGTAGGTTTTGATATCTATTCTATCGTCCAAGATCCTTCTAGCGCAGCTATGACTATCCTCGGCTCGCTCGGGGGCATCGGAGGTCTTGTCAAGCCAGAAAGGAAAGGTGACCAGTTCTATGGGATTGGTGCTACGCGGGCAGCAATGGGTGATGAGGTTGGAAAAATGGGATCTCAGGTAGCGGACGACGCGGCGTTGCTCAAGATATCTATTAAGAGTTGTTATTTGTGATTGTGGCCAGGCCAGGTTTGTATTCTATAGGGGATTACTCTGCAAACACTAGATTTGATGTCTTATAGCGTTGCAAGAGAAGCTTTTAGCTTTTTTGAGCTTATATATTAGAAAAGATATTTTCTCAGCTGCGGAAAGGAGTGATAGTCCTAAGCATTACACCTTGCGGAAGGTTGTGGCTACATCACTCTCTTCAATGAATAGTCTGGATCAACGCCGCATGTGCGTGCCAAAGTTCACGTGCGAAATCAATTTAGTAATAGAATCTCACCCCGAGGTTTGGAGCAAGAAAGTGGGAGAAAGATGCCAATACAATTCCATGCAAGTGGTCTGCCAGAAGCTACCTGAGCTTACCCACTGCTTCACGAGCTCCTTCGCTTCCTCCTCTCTGTCGGCCGCCGCTCGAAGCTCTCGAAGCTCACCACTGCCACTCACAAGATACACCATTCTAGCGGAGCCTCTTGCACTGTATGTACAAATCACAGCGCCACCTAGTTACTGTCAACAAGTACAGCAGCTAAATTACGGCCTCCTACTGCATGCTCATACTCGGCTTTGGATAGGGAGTTTGGGACGGCAGCCTCACCGGTGAAGTCAGGCAGTCGAATCTGCTTAGGGAATAAAGCAGCCTACAAGACAGCTCCCCTTAGTACGAGTGCATCCATGTGAATCCAGTGATCGAGTGGCATGTGTGATTCAAATGACTGCACGGCTTGCTAAACACTAGGTCTTCGCCACAGACTGGATTTGGCGCTCTAGCGACGATGATTGTGCCTCACCAAGTTACGTAATAACCAGAGAACTCTACACTCACCCGGGCTCTATTGGAAAGACGGTTGATCCTCGAGGATTGCAAGATTGGTGTGGAGTTTGAATAAGGTACGTCCCTCCTAAGTGCCAGGATACACGTGACGAGACATGTTCTCGTCCAGATGATTACTAATCTTGTTAACCATAGATAAGCATCATATATGCCTTGGAAGATTCCATCTACACAGCCACCACATGCACATTGCCCTTTTTCGCTATAGATACCGTATACGGTTCCGCGGTATTTTCTCTTCAACTCGTCCGCCGTCTGCCTAATAAAGTGGATATTCTTTCGGGCGCCACACCCTACCGCAACGACTACGACAACCAGGCAGCAACCACCAACACGTGAAAAACACTAGACAAAAGGAAAAAGAAAAACAAGGAAAACGCGTCACATGCTAACGCGCTAACACGCTAACACACTAACACGTCGTCACATGTTCAACGCCTTCCTTTCAGCCCCGTCACTAGCCCCGCCACATTCAACAAACGAGGCATCAATCCAACGGTCCAGCTACTATGTATCATCTCATCTAGCCGTCGCCTCGCACAACCAACCCTCTCAAAGGGCTGGCAAGGCGAAAAATCAGAAACAAGAAAACACATGAAAGGGCGGCTTACATCTATGACGCCACACCATCTCACCCACACATCTCGACCACACCACTGCCCCTTTCGCAATCACCCAGAAAGAGCCAGCCCTGTGGTCGTTCGAGATTGATTGGACAAGTGTTAACCGAGACAACTAATGAAAAATGTCTCCTATGCACATGCATATACCTGGTTAGGCTCATAGTGCGCGCGCGAACACCTGCACGACATATGCACATGATGGTGGGCCCCGCCCAACCAAAAAAAAAAGAAAGAAAGACGAAGAAGAAGAAGCTTACTTCGGGGCCCCCGTCCGTTCGTTCGTTCGTTGGCGGACGTGCTAGTCAGCCATATATCCACACGTGCGGGTCAGGCCAGGAACCCTACTAGGCATCAGAGTGAGTGAGAGAGTTGGGGGACCGGGGTGCAAGGGTGGGGGTTTTTCTTTGGGGGCCAAAAAGTCAACTTCGACTTCAAACTAGGGCGTTGTGGTGGGTAGAGTTGTAAGATTTGTATGGAGTAGAACAATGCACGTGTATTTTTATTATATGTGTAACAATGATTCTGGTACGAAAAGAATTAACTAACTAGATGCTCTTCTTTTGGAGTACCCTCATCACGAAAACCTCGAAGATCTTACGCCATGCGGATTTCTGTCAAACCTTCAACAACTTGATATAGCCATATATCCTAAAAACATGGCTCCTAGAGTAAGTGAAAACCCCGAAACAGCAAATGCACCCTGGATGTCCTTCCTCTTTATTGACCAGACTATACCAAAGATCAAGCTAAAAATGATGATCACGACGAAGCAACAGTAAATCGTTGGCCAATGCCAGTCTTACTCAATGTGGAGGCCCCATCCTGTAGCCAAGTGGTCCGGAGTAGCTTTGAGCTCTCCCTGGAGCCGCCGTTTTAGTAGTTGATGAAGAGTTGTTCTTTGACCAGCCTCGATCGAGTAAGGGTTGAGAAAATCTCCCTTCAGCATCGTAGGGCCCAGGACAGGTATCAAACGTTGCTTCCGTGACTTTGGAGCTGGAGCGCAAAGATACTCTTTATCATCTCCTATCATCTCTTCTGGTGGAATACAGAGACAGTAATACCCAAGCACTCGATCGAGGTGCTCATCAGTAGTGATTCCGCATACATTTTCGTGGCGGTATACATTGGTGGCATTGCTGTAATTAACTTCGAACTGTTAAGGGTTTAATATCTGCGCAGATGTCTTCGTTTCGAAGGCCTACCTGGGCTAGAGACAACGCTCCGATGCTTCGCAGAGAAAACCAACTGCGCGTCATAAAATATTTGTTTCGCAGATATATAAATAGTTCACGATCATCACTGATGTTCTGAAGTATCTCCTGCTTCAGTATTGTTTTTGCTCTTCTGTTATCCACACAAAGCAGCAAGCGAAGATCTACTTGTTTTGGGTTTTCGTTTTCTCTTCCAGATGTCCCAACATTAGCAATCGGGGAAAGCTCCCAAGGAGGCATCTGCGACTCGTGCCCTCCTCGTTCAGCCTCTGAGCGCGGCTGCTGTTGGTCTGCGTTTTGCTGACGCAAACTGTTGAAAAATCGCTGGAAAATTCCGGGCGCTGCTTTTCCGCCAACACTAGCCTGTTGCGAAGGCGTATATCGCTTTTGAAGTGCTGTCTGAAGCTCGAATGCAGCACCAGAATCTAGTTCGACGGTAGTCATCATATATGCACTTGCCACTCTAGTATACATATCAGTATGTCGTCCAAGCAACTATACATTGCAGCGTACCTATGTCCAATGGACGCGAGTTCTTCCTTCACGTACTGCAGGCTCTAGGACTGGGAAAGTCAATTTTCGTAAGATTCTGTCCACGAGCAACGGCAAACTCAAAGAGAGTACCGGCTCGTGTATAATGGTCTTCGACTGCGCTTGACACCTTACATCAGCCGAAACTCGTCGATCATTCCTCGAATCCCTAACTATTGACACAATAACTTCGTGACCATCTTCTCTAAGTGACACTTCATCGAACATGTTAACTCGCACCGCGGATGCGTCTTCGGAAGCTTTAGTATAAGCTGCTAAGCTCTATTTAATGCTATTAATTTCTTCTTATATTTTATCTTATTCGTTAGAGTCTATATATATAAATGTCTGTTTCTAGAAAGCGTCTAAACGGCGAAGAATGTCTATAAGATGTACTTTTAGCTGCAACAACGTATAGTTAAGCCACTCCTTATAAATATCTAGGACAATAATTATAGCTTATTAGGCTAAATTAGTAGAACTATTAACGTTAATCTAACTGCTATACTCTGTTAGGAATGTAAGCATACTTAGGCTGGCGAGTTAGGGTTGCTCCACTTTTTTTTAAAAAATTTATAATTAATTCTATGCTAATCTAAACTACATAAATGGTAGCTAGTTTTAAAGCCCTAGCTTAGCGCATTCAATTATATAATACATTCTAAGGCTATATCTCTAGTAATTAAAAAGTTATTAGCTAACCCGTTTTTAAAAATCTAGGTTAGGGTTGCTAATACGGTTGCTATACAAATTTATTTTTTAACTAGCTATAGCTCCTTAGATAAAAGAGATAGAAAAGAAAAGTGTATAGTAGGTACCTTAAAGTCGACTATTCTCTTTAAATCTAGCTACTACTTGCCTAAATCGGACTAGTTTTAAGTGAGTTTTAGGGGGTACCCGTTTTTTAAGGCTAAGCTAACCCACTCACCAGCCTAAACTAAAGTCTAGGATAATAGCTCTAGTGTAAGCTACTAAAAGGGGGCAACCTAACCCTAAACTAACCCTAACCTAACCCCTACCTATTAGCCAGCCTACTTGTAACACGTTACGCTACCTCTCTCTATTCGCTAACTTGTGCTAGGTACTCTAACAAATTATTCTTTCTTCTAGCTATAACCTTTTAATTGAAAGAGCTAGTAAAACATACTGTTCTGTAAGTAATTTACTAGATACTAAGGACATTATATTAAGCCCCTGGTTGCCTAATCTAGACTAGTATGGGAAGGACTTGGGGGTACCCAATTGTCTCTTAGCGAGGTATCCCTTTGCCAGCTTAACAAAGACGAATCAGCGCTACTATCGTCGCAATTCATCGTACTATTCAATTCTTTTACCAGCAAAGCCGTAATCCGAATCACGAAACCAAACAAGCCTGGAGGAATTCTCGCCCTTAGACTGAAGAGAGAACCTACAGCTAGCAACTAACAGCTATCTTTAGGTACAGCTAGGTCTCTCTTTAGCGCTGTTTCTAGGCTGTAAGTAGTATTTTATATTCCACCCATTAGGAAGTACATGTCTCTTACAACTTATATTCAGGGCTTAAAAGATATAGTAGATTAATATAGGAGTAGTGTTTTCGATAAAGTCATTGTAAAAGTTTATGCTGAATTCATAGTTGATAAGCTTATTTCGGAATGATAACTTCACACCTTGTTAGTTTGGTATACTATGAATAGATTACAGAGAAGGTTCGTTTGTAGACCAAGTAAGCACTATAATGTGTTCGCAATTTCTTTGCTATAATATTATTCCGATTGTCAAACTTTATCCGCAAAGTTACCGTGAGGTTGGGATAATAGTGCCGATGTATCGTTCCTTGGCATTATTCATGTTAGTCCTGTGATCGTTAACAATAGTATAAGTAACAGGATGGTTGCAAGCAGATTAAAGTCTTTATGAACCAAGCAACTAGCTACATAACGCGTAGTAAGATAATGACTACTAAGCGTAAGTTCTCCTAGGAAGCTATTAAGCAGAGTTCGTATAACCGCAAACGTCGTTGAAAGTTCAACCAATAAGGTTTTGCAACGCGCTAGCGCAGTACGTACAGCAGGTACATACCCACTTTTCGTCAGCTTATAGCAATCCAGCCGACGTTCTGATCAGAAGTAAGTATTATACAGGCGGGGCTATGACGTTATATAGACCCGCATAATCGAGTCTCTCCCGGCGCATCCGATGCCCATTCTTCATCTCTGAAGAACCTTTATTTTTCTGCCATACATCAACTTTGCATAATCTAATTGGACCTAGTGGTTTCTTCAATATAGAAGTCAGCATGTGGAAGTGCGCATAATGGACAACAACAAAGCTCATGTCAAGAGTTCATCTTACATGAAAGCAGCTGCGCCTAAACTTCCGAATCCATGTGTAAAAGGGAGCGGCAAGGAAACTTTACACATACGTGGGTCATAAGCCGGTGCTTACTCCGAAAGCATGAAATTAAATCACCGCAGTGCACTTCTGCCATCACAAACGCGTCTTTTCCTCCATATAAAAGCTGGTGTGTACCCTTCTAGATGCAATTACCACCGCAACTTTCTCTTTGTAAAAAGAAAACACTTGAGCAACAACAATATCAACCCTCGCCCGATTTGCAATGGCTCCCGCTCTCTCTTTTCTGCTTGCCATGGGCACGCTTAGCAGCACCGTAGCTGCTCGGTACTCACACGATTCAAATCCAACGCCCATGTCTAATAACACCCTTTATACCTACACTACCTGGGGCTGTGATGGAAGTGCTTTTATCTTCCACGACTTCCAGCCCAACACCTGCGCTGTGACCATTACACGTAGCGGCCTCAACATCTCACAGGCGATTGCGGCGGAAGCGACTCTAATCAAATCCGGCCTGCTTGTTCGCAACGAAACCGGTTACCCAGACCCGTTCTTTCTCGCTTGGGACCAGGGCCCAGAAAGCAACCAGGACGGACCACTCCAATGTGGTACCGTGGCCGACAACCGAACTATCAGTGACAACCCAGTTTGCCTGAGCGCCAAAGTCAACGACTACTACCACGGATACAGCTACTACCGTCCTGACTCTGGCAACAGCACGTCTGGATCCAGCCACAGCCACAAGAAGAGGGATGTTGCAACTTGCACTAGCCAGCAACACCCAGACGCTGTTCTGATCAACGGCAAAGAGTACAACATTAAAGATATCCCTGAAATCGACAAGAAGACGTTGGTGAGCCTGGCAGTCAACGGCGGCGGTGACGTCCCTGCAAAGCTTGATGCGTATCTCGGCAACTAAGCAGCTCGCCACATACATAAAGCGTAATGCTTGCTCTCCTGTAATCGGTCGCCGGTAATTGTGTGCAATGCTATTTATGGTCGCAAGAATAGGAGCACAATGACAGGCGATGCACGATTTCCTATGTGTCCTGGCTATGGGTTTAGTATCGTTTTCTTTTGGATAATCTAATTGCTACTTCAAGTTCTTCTCTGCACCTTCTTAAGCCCTTTACAGCTAGGTCCATCTTTTCTTTGGCTCGACAGGAGCGGTCTGCACTGGCCTGTTCACTAGAGCTAGAGAGGAGAGACGTTTACTGTATGTAGAGCAATGTATAAACTGCGTTAACCAGTTGCTGCGGCAAAGATTACTTGCACACTTCTCGCTGACAAGGGAAAATTGTGGAAAGGTTTCGGTGGATCACATGACTGTGATGCTACTGTGTATAATGCACGCCAAAGAAGCGACCATTCAGTAGAGAACAAGTTGTATCTGTCAATTTGGCCGTAAATATAGTATTGAATCCTGGACTTGCTTTGGCTATGGGCTAAATAGGTATCTATCGACGGACCTTGCAGATCTTGGTTCGAGAAATGGACTTGTTACTTTCACTAGTAGCAGTCAGTGTGACCGTGGCCTCCTCTGATGATCTGCTCTCACGGCCAACGGCAACCTTGACCGTTTTCTGTTTACCGTGTCCAGCATGCACTAGTGCGTTCGGAAGTGCAACTTTCCAACCCTCGCCCTTCACCTCTGCTTTTAGACGGTATATGTCGTATCCAAGGTAGGAGGAAAGATCTTGTGGATGCGGGTTTGTACTGAGTTTTACAGCTTTTCCCGTGTTCTTCAGCTCGAAAGTGCAATACATTGCGTTTGTCCCAGGTATTTCTTCGCCAGTCTGGGCTACCTTGCCGGAGCCAAGCTCTATACCGTACTGTGCGGACACACTAGCATTGGTAAGAGTGGAAGCCACACCAACAGTGTAATGTAAAACACCAACTTCGTCACGCATATTGTCAAGAATGTAGAAATGCAGACCGTTAGGTTCGTCGACGTATTCGTACTCTGAGCCGGAGTTTGTACCAGCATGGAAGAGCGCATCAACCAGCTGCCTGTAATCCCCAACCGTCCAGTATCTTGCTGTTCCGTTTGGAAGATAGAAATCAATCTGTCGTGCATCCTGAGGATTTGCGTCGATGACCCACTGGAACGGTTGCACTCGATCGCTATTTTTGGTTTTGCTGATCAATACGCCGGAGTCTGGGCAGAAAGAGTCCGCACCCATGCGATCGACGACCTCCAAGTTGTAATTGTCGTAGCCGCGGCCGTCGCATAGCGGATCGAGGGTGACGTTGCAGGGTGGTGCAAGATCACCCGCAGCACCGAAGGATATGTTAAAACCCATGAGGCTGCCAACTGGGTCGACTGACCGAGCAGTTACCTGAGCCACCACTGGACCAGAAGCAGCAAGGCCAGAGCGAGCAATTTGCAAGATCGGGGCCGTATCAATGAGACCAATTTGGTGCTTATCGCGCATCGTATGCAGAGACCCCATGGATGCGCCTTGAACAGGAGGAATTTGCCAGCGTGTGTGGGGACCTCCAGGGCCATTGAAGCTACCACGAGACAGCATACTCCAAGGGCCGGTGTAGGTACGTCTAGAGGGGTTGCTGAATGGGTTATTGTAGTTGTCGCCGATACCGAGCAAATGCGACAACTCGTGAGCAAATGTGGCCATGCCACTGGACTCTCCCTGCGTCGACGAGCCGCCACCTGCGTTGGGCCAAATGGTAGAGGCCGCAGCCCACGAAGACCATTCAACGTAACGTGTGCTAGCCCAGTTTGGCAGTGAGGAATTAGCCGGAGGCCCAAACTCGTCGGGGATATCTTCTTTGGTAAGAAACTTCATCTCGCCAAACTCTTGCCATGTCGAGGACTCATCCTGACCTGCAGAGAGAATGAAGGCCAACTCAAACGCATCTGCAGTTTCATTGCCGACTTCGGCACGCCATGCTCCAAGAGCATCAGTGCGCAGATCAACGGAACACGGAGGGCCTTTCGGACAAGCACCTTGATTGAAGCCGCCGTCCTCATCGTCGACGCCATACTGGTAACTACGCGATGGCATGCGGTATGGGCCAAATACAGTCAGGTCGACTCCGTACTTGCCAAAGGAGTCACCCATCCAATACTCGTGGAGGGTGTGACCCTGGTTGATATCATTGGGGACGTTGAGAAGATCATGGTAGAATCTAGGGACATCCTCGCGGCTCAAACCAGCAGCAAGTGGTTGCGGGTTGCCGAATATATCGGATTTTGCAGGGAGAGTGACGACAAAGGGCGAGTCTGGGTAGTCGACCGTTATCATGGCGATATTGAAGTTTCTGTCTTTGCCCTTGCGTGATGGGTCAGCCCAATTGGTTGTCGGTGGTGCTATATAGTCTGTTGTACGCTTAGCAATGGGACAACATATACATCCGGCAAGATGGAAGAGATGTACCTACCGTCCCAAGTCATATTGTCCGGGTTGACCCAATTTTGAGGATCAATGGGTGAAAATGGATTCGAAGACGGGCTTTGGCGTGGGACCACAGCAGCAGACACAAGCTCAAGCATTGCACTCCCCAACACGACCATCGAGACACCTGAGTACTTCATGTCTGCCATCAAGCCCTCAAAGACCTTCCTTGCCATCAGGGAGGCTTCTAGTCACATGCAAGGGGGAAGAGAGTCAGGATGTGAAGACACCGGAGGTGCCGGCTGAGGCAGACTCTTGTATGGAAACATCCGCATATCCTATTCCCACAAAAGACTTGTGGCGACAAGGGCCGCACGATACCATGCTGATAGCTGCGCAGTGCAAGGCAAGGATGTTCAACACAAGGTTCGACGATATATCCGGCTGCCTTTTGGAGCTAGGTTGGCTACCTCAGCCGGCTTGGCAGTCAACCACCTGCTTGTTGAGGAGTCGCCAAAGCTGCGATGACGTTAAAAGT
Organism: Curvularia sp. IFB-Z10; assembly: GCA_002161795.1. NCBI lineage: Eukaryota > Fungi > Ascomycota > Dothideomycetes > Pleosporales > Pleosporaceae > Curvularia > Curvularia sp. IFB-Z10. Next base: position 258,362 of record JPSZ01000016.1, on the reverse strand, counting down.
CGGTTCTGGTCGGACAGGACTGCTGGTCAACGCCCGACAGCACTCAATCATGGAGCATAAACCTAAATGGCATGTTGTCTTCGTCAACTTAGCGGCCATAATGTGTTAGAGGATGGCGGCTGTTGATTGAGGCTTCGCACTGACATGACGAGTGCTTTGGAAAAGCATGATGAGGCTTAGAGAAAAAACAGAAAAAAAAAAGCCATGGATTGCTCCTCTTGCTGCAGCGGTCCATGTAACGTCTGCGCTCTGGCTAATCTGTTTAATCGGTACTGTGCATCGTAACAGGGTCATAGGGTTTGTCCTGTATACCGGCCTATTCCTTCTCAACCACGATAATTCCTCAAGCCAAAAACTAACCTGAGGTCCTAGGAAAGTAGTGACGGTACATTTGAATTTCCGCTCTCTCACTATCATGTTGTCTGTTATCATGCACAGCAAAGGCTTTGTGACGAGCATATAAATGACAACCACTCCTACGATATCTTGGCATAACTGTAGTCGTAGCGAATTCGCGAGCTAAAGTACACTTTTTGACATAAACTCCGAAATTATTCGTCCTAGACATGAGGAGTATCATGGAGATGAATGTGTAGAGTAATGAAGAGATACCTCCGTTAACGCCGCCATATGCAATAAAACCCATGTAGGATGGTCAAGTAAACAAAGAGGGACAAGTTTTCCGTATGCGCACAAGCAAAGGGCCTTCTATTCATCCTGCTTGATCTCAAGCTTGCTCTTCTTTGGGCTGCCGCTCTGGTCGTCATCAGCCTTGCGCTTGTTAGAGGCAGCGGCGATCTCAGCCTCAGTGCGAGAGTCCTTGACAACAGGAACACCATGAGCATCACGCTCAATCTCCTTCTTTTCATCCTTGTGGTTGGCACGATCGTCTTTGCCGTTCTTGAAACGATCGCGACGCTTGTTCCAGTCACCGCTGTCGACGGAGTCATTGGAGGCGCTGCGGTCGCGACGCCTACGAGGAGAGCGATCACGGCGGTTGCTGTTGCGATCATTGCCACCGCGGCCACCACGTCCTCCTCCACGAGTGGATCCACGGCCTCCACGGCCTCCGCCACGACGGTCGTTGCCTCGGCTACGGCTGAAATCACCGTTGGCCTCGCGCTGCTTCTTGCGCTTCTCGTACTTTTCCTGTTCAGTCAACTCCCAGTCCGGCTTGATGCCCTTCTCCTGGCACTTCATAATGATATACTCTTTCTTGCCCATGGCAACAAGCTCGTTGCCGTTAAACTTGGGCATCGGATCGAGGGCGAGGAACTGCTTCTGGGAGGCCTCGGAGTCGAATTCAACAAAAACGCTGCCCTTCCAAGAGCCGTCGTCGTCGCGGCGCTTGCGGACCATGACTGAACCGTAGGGGCGGAAGAACTGCTCGAGCGCAATCTGGCCGGCATCTTCGAGATTGCCAAAGCCCTTAACATAGGCGCTCGTCTCCATGGTGTTGGACGAGCTGCTCCTTAGGCGATAGAAGAGCTCCTCTGTGGTAGGGGGCTTCTCGTCATCGCCTTCCTTAGCTGGGACGACGAGTGGCTCTTTGCGCTTGACCGCCTCGCTGCCGGGCTTGCTGTACTCGCCATCATCGACAACAACAAGGTCGTTGCTGTGACGAAGAGCCTCTACAACAGCAGAGTAGGGCTTGAAGCGGCGCATGCGCTTGAAAGTGCAAATGTGATGGATTGAGACAGGCTTGTTCTTGGGGCCTTCAAGCTCCTTAAACATGTGCTCGTCGGTCGCCAGGTTTTGTGCAGAGAAGTAGAACTCGATCTTGGTATGGTTAGTAAGCAGCATCGAGCATGGAAAGACAAGAGTCATACTTGAGCTCGGATCTCGTTTGGATCGTCAGTTTCTGGGAGGTCGTCAAATTCGCGGTTCGGCCTGTGTAGAAAAGAAAAGATCAGCTGGTGCAACAGTGAGAAAACGAATGGGCTACTAGGCGCACTTTTTGTTGCGATTGTCGCGAAAGTTGCCGCGACCACCGCGACTGCTTCGCCCACCACGGCTGTCGCGACCGGCACGGTCGTTGCGCTGAGCGCTCTTCTCGTCTGGCTTTCCGTTCAGCTCCCACTTTTCTTCTCCATCGGCGGCTTTAGAGTCGGACTTGGTCTCGGCCTTGGAGTCGGACTCGACTTGAACCGAGTTGTCAGCCTGGGGGGCTTCGGCGGTCTTGGAGGCTGCCACCGCAGCGATCTCGGTGTCGGCCATATTCAAGATGGGCGCAGCGTGAGTCGCGTAGTTGGTGAGGAGCTGCTGGAGGTGGTCTGGTGTTTGTAGAAGAATAAGTGGGAGCGGGTGGAGAGAAAAGGCTGCAGAGGAGAGGAAGAGCTATGGTTCTGCTAGTGGGGAAATTTCAATACAAGGGTCCACGGGCGCCAAGCCTCTGTCACTGCGGAATTGTTGCACGCCGGCTGGCACTGCACAATTGGGAGCAGCGGCGACGACGACGACGACGACGACGACAACAACGACACCACCTCAATTGGTTCGCCCCACGCTCTCATCATGCCGCGGAAGAAGCCGAGGTTTCATTCACTCAAGAAGCTGGTATGCGTCCCCATCCGTTTGTGTCCACGGTGCGCCAGGGTCGCTAAACTAACTCGCTGCAGAATGTTCGTCAGAACTGGTCGCGCTGGTCTCTGTACGCTCTTTCACAGCTAAAGGCGCCCAATGTCACGACCCGGACATATTTCCAGCAAAAATGGACGGCCAAGGCGACAACAAGAGCGTACCATGGCGAGCACATCCGGGAGAAGAAGTGGAAGCACATGTTCAAGAGAAATCTGCCCGCCGTGGTCCCCATGGACCATAGATACCTTGCCCGATACGATGGATCAGAGCAGGCTGCTGGACGAGGCATGGGTGCGGATACACAAGAGAGGGCGCGGACGCCGCCCATGACGCCATATATGCAGATGGCTTACTATCCGCTCGAGCGGCGACTAGATACCGCCATCTTCAGGGCTCTCTTTGCAAGTAGCGTGCGGCAAGCTCGACAATTTGTTGTCCACGGCTTGGTCAAGGTCAATGGAAAGAAGGTGCGTTAGGCGGGCGCCTATCCGATTCAACTCCCCTTACCCAGACTGACTTACATCCCAGATGGTCTACCCGGGCTACGCACTCAACCCGGGCGACATGTTCCAAGTCGAGCCTTCATCTGTCATGTTCGCAACTGGAGCCCCTAAGACCCGGTCATCGACCGCCCGCCGCGTGACTAAAGAAAAGGCCGCTGCCCGCGCCCAAGAACGCGAGCAGAATGGTGGCCAAACCCCGCGACAATCAAAAGACACCGACATGGTCGTCTCACAATCTTCGCGCGAAGAACCAACGCCCACCGAACTCAAGAAGCAGCTGCAAGAGCTGATGGAGCAAGTCGATGGCGTATTGGCTGAAGACGTCAAAGCCAAGGACAAGCAAAAGTTCCGCGCTTTGCGTTCCAGTATAAGGAAAGCCATTAGTCTCTGGCGCTCGGCAAATCCTGAGACAATCTCCACGCTGGACGCCCAGTTCGACTTTCTCAAGACGCAAATCGCCGAGCGCGTCGCTGCCACGTCTCCGACCTTGTCCAAAGACGCCTCGTCGGCCGCGGAACCCCTCATCTCCGAGGAAGACCAGGCGCGTCTGCGATCTGCCTTTGAGAAACTCCGGCTCGAGACTGAACACACATCGGCATGGAACAGGCGGGATGCCCAAGCGCCGTATGCGACGCCGTGGCGGCCAAGGGATTACATGAGCGCCTTTGCCTTTATACCGCGCTACCTCGAAGTCAATCAAAACATCTGCGCGGCTGTGTATTTGAGGCATCCTGTTGCAAGACCGGGACTGGCAGAGGTGCCGACACCGTTCCATATCGAGACAGGCCAGCTGGCATTCAACTGGTACCTGCGCAACCGGTAACGCAGTCATGGATATAAAGTGTAACTGTAACTGTAGATAGACCGCTGCTAGCGGAGTCAATTGCATTGTATAACACCTTCCTCAACATGACCCGACTACTTGTATTATATAGACCGTATGCGTGTATATCTGACGCACATTGTTCTCGCCAACAGTTGTGCCAACCATGAAAAGGCGCAGTTTGGCGGTGCGCTCAGTACATCCATTCTGGCTCAGCAGATAACAAAGAGAAACAAAAAACTTGGTTCTATAGTACAGGAGGACCAAAGGGTTATTAGTGGATAGTGTCCTCAGGCTACCCGTGCATGACATGATGACAGATGCTCACCCCCCATAACCTGGAGCTGACATGGTCGTGCGGGGTGTGACTTTCAACCCCAAATCTGGAGAACTGAGCATGCTTCCACAGATCGGATCGCATTCTGGGACCCCCTTACGCCAATCATGTGAAAGATCAGGTGTATGGCTCTGAGTGCATATGGGCGACAGAGTGTATAGATGCGAAACCTGGAGATTTTGATCGTGGGAACTGGTATGAGAAGCCAAAGAGACAGGTAGAGAATGCCATGGTAGACTCTAGTACGCAAGCTCTTCAGTCGGCCTCTGACTCTTCCTCGTCAAGAGTATAAATGCTCACTGGGTACCTTAAAGTCTCTGCGCTAGGCCTGGGGCTTACATCGACAACGCTACTGTCGGGCGTCCAGTGGGAGCTGACCTCGGATGTCGTGGATGTAGCAGCGTATGGATGGAAGCCATTTGCTACAACCTCTGACATGTCCTGGTCTGAATCGTAACCAGGGGGCTCCGTAGGCGTGTCTGAGCGGTAACTTGGCAGACTTTCGGTTCGCGACGATGGCCTCGAAGGGATGTCGGGAAGGGATGTCGGAGGGTATGTTGATGCGGTTGATAGCGGCGAACAGGGCGCATCAGGCTGATGCCGCCGGTAGATGCGAGGAGCGTGACTGATGGCTCTGCCTTCCTCAGCGTCTCGAACAAGATCATTGACAACGTCGTGTGCTGCCCTCAGTTGCCTAATCTCTTCTTGCATGGCATCTTCGAGCACACTCTCCTGCTCTGAGATAAGAGCCCTTTTTTCTTCGTAGTCTGCGATGCGCTCATTGTCCCGGCGTGCCCAATTGCCGCGCCACCGGTTGCGCCACCACGTGCTCCATGCATGCTGGCGAGCTGCTCTGCGATAAGCACGAGCGTTGACTCGTTCTTCATGGGCAGCAGCTCGCTCGGCACGTGTACGAAGGCTGCTACATTTGTGGCGGATCGCAGTGAAGATGCAGCCGCAACAAAGGACGCCAAAGGTAATTTCGAGAGCTACAACGAAAGGGGAGTCTTTGGTCGGTCTCGGTGGAAGTTCAACCTGGGACGCGTCAACCTGGGTCCCAAATAAGATTTTGGAAGAAAGAGACAGAAATGAAATGAAATGAAATGAAATGAAATGAGACGTTTTTGACGTACAGCTGCTGCCGTGTAAGTTTGGGGAGCCGCTGCTGTGACCCTTGAGCCATCATCGGGAGCTTGTGCGAGTTGTGCCACCTGCGCAACATGATCATCTGCCTGGGCGAAAGCATGCTCGGGGCGACCCATGTCTACTGGCGTTTGGTTAGGTTGGAAGCGGATATATGCTATCTTGCACGCGCCGTGAGCTTTGTGGACAATGGTTTTGAATATGCAAGAAATGCTATCACAATCACTCAACTCTTGCGAAACGTTTTGCGCTTCCTTTCTCAAACGCGAATGAATGTGCTTTTTCTTCTTAGCAACGAGGGATTGGAGGAGCTCTAATTCAGCCTCAAGGGCCTTTAGTTGGCGGACGTCGTCCTCCAAGGACTCGACTGGAGTCGCGCTAGGTGAACCCTCAGCGTCTTCAGCAGCGACGAGACGGAGAGCGTGGGGCGGTTCGCGCCAAGATTCTGCCACGTCCTTGTTGCTCGCAGAAGGGTTAGGGACGGACTCGAGCCTGAGCAGCGAAGGGGGCGAGGTTTGCGGCTTGAAGGAGATGGTAAAACCAGAAGGAGTGTCAAGAGGCCTGCCGTTGACGGCCTTGATATTGAGGGTCAGGAGCTGGGCAGCGGTTGTCTCGTCGTTGCCGTGAAGACAGGCCGTCTTCCACTCGAGGTCCAAGTCGCGCCGCAGAAGCCAGGCATTCTGTGCAAGGTCGGAGACGGCGCGGTAGGAGCCAGAACCAGAGGCAAAGTCGCCGTTCCACTCTTGAGGAAGGTGCAAGCCGTTCAGGGTGATGTTGGAGGAGCCGCAGGCATGGTCTTGGGAATGGCTGGTGAAGCTCAGGACCTAGAGTCGGGAGCAGGTCAGCAGGTGGGACGGTGGTGTTTCGTTGCCTGAAGTGGGCCTTACCAGAGACTCGTCATTCTGGTCCGTGTGGGCACGGCCAAGACAGCCAATGCAGGGGACACTGAAGGTAGCTTGCGCGTAATTGTGCTGCACGTCTGGCAGTCGTCAGCGGGTGCCTGGCCGTGGCAACAGGACAATGAGAGGAGATATAAGAAGACATACCCAGACGGAGGAGCGTGTCGTCGGCGCGAGCAGCTCCGCCGGACGAGTGGGGGATGACGGCGGCGAGCACCGGCGCCGCCCACGCGCAGGCTGTGAGCACCTTTGACTTGAACCCGGGCATAGCGGAGCAAGAAAACGAGACGACAGACTGAAGAGCAAGAAGCAGACGATGGGACAGTTGTCGTTCTAAGTGTGCCGGACAGTGCAGTCCAGCGGATCAGGCACCAGTCTGCGCGCCCTTGAGCGAGCGGCCGCCGTCAGCAAGGGCGTGGCTTGGACAGATGGCCGCTGGTGGAGTCACGTGACTACGGGTGCCAAGCCTCATGTCCAAGCTCGGACCAACTCCATGATTCCATGATGCAGTGCGCGAGGGCCACTATGTCTCTCCAGACCACTTCCACATCACTGAATTGGCCACGCCCCTGGATCCATTCGACGGGCCAACGCCATGGTACGTCGGCCGCCATGTCGCCCGCTCGCGCCCTGTCTATATTCGCTGACTCCTGTGCCAGCTTCCACTAGGCCTTCTCACGGCCGCAACAGGCCACCCAATGCTCGTGGAGCTCAAGAGCGGCGAGACGCTCAACGGCCTTCTGGTCAACTGCGACACCTGGATGAACCTCACCCTGCGAGAGGTCGTGCAGACCAGTGCAGACGGCGACAAGTTTATGAGGCTACCAGAGATCTATGTTCGCGGCAGCACAGCACGTCTCCACATGCCTTGGACGTGAACGCGGGGCTGACATGTGCTTAGATAAAATACCTTCGAGTCCCCGACGAGATTGTCGATATTGTAAAAGAACAGCAGGTCAAGGACCAAGCGAATCGCGGCGGCCGAGGAGGCGGCATGCACGGCCGAGGTGACCACCGCGGGGATCGTGGTGGGGGTGGTAGGGGGACCAGGGGAAGAGGACGCGGCCGCGGAAGAGGAGGAGGAGGAGGAGGTGGTGGTGGTGGTGGTGGTGGTGGTGGTGGTGGAGGAGGAGGAGCTTGAAGGACCTCAACATCTGCCCGACTGCCTTGCCTGCTGGCACATGGCATGCATACGCCAATCACCCCAGGGCGCGATGTTAAGGCTTTGACGTTCTGACACAACAATGGCGGACTACATGGGCAGCCGTTGCCGACTACCTTGTCTAGCCGAGCGCATTCGCATTGGATTGCATCACGAGATACCCTTACTATCGACTTGTACATGAGCACCATCATTCGCCGTGCAGAGCCCCAAGTCAATACTCGAGCTTCGCCGCTCCTCTGGTAGTTGTAGCAGTCCATCTACTAGCCTCGGCATATTGCCAGCCTTGCACGCTCCCGCTGCACAGAACAAACATATACCATGTCCATCGCTGCTGAACTTGTTATATCTGGTGATACGGCTCTGGGAATCACTCGTCCGTGTAGGCAATTCAGGTCATACTGTTGCTGGGACGAGATAACCCCTCTCCCGGCCGTCCGCCGCATGCCACCCTCACGTTTGAATATGTGCTGAAAGCAACCCAATCCGCTTCTAGAGGACCATGTCGATACGAACCGGTGACCTGCTACATCCCAAGCTGGAAACAGTCAGTGGCAATCTGATTGACCATATAGACTAGTTGGCATACCCCATGAGCTTAGCTAAAAGAGAAAAACGGACGTCAATAGAAGGCAGAAGGCGTTGTAGCAAATCAAGTCCCAAATGCTCAGTTTGCATGCCACTTGCATGCCACACAAGATTGAGAGCAACCCCCTTTTTTTTCTCTCTCTCTACCGACTCGGCCAAGCAGACGTGAGGCGGGAAAGGCATGTACTATACAATACATGCCAGGTTGAGCACCATTCTCTGCATACCTGCAACCAAGCGATCAACAAGCCACAAACAAGCTGAATGCCAGCCCCAGTTGCAGGGCCAATAAGAAAAGCTCGAGGCTGAGTTTGTGTTTCAAAGGCAAGCGAATGCAGCGCGCCCGGGCCGAGTCCGCACTAGGCCTAATCAGGCTAATACGATACGCATCCATCGACCCAGCCCACCTAGCCTGCATAAGCCTTTGCTGTCAACCCACACGCGATTATGCAACCTGTCTGGGCATGTTTTAGTAGACATGCGCAAATGCACTGTACGTATGTACGTATGTTCGCATAGTCTACGTCGTCTTTCATTGCTATCGATGCTTGTCAATTTGAGAGACTCGGTATGTTCCCAACCGTCTCTTGCCACAACCATGTCCAAGTGTCAGTAATTCATCCTGTCCAGTTGAACGGACGAAAACTTTCCCCATGCATGATTCGCCGACCCTTGGCCAGTTTGTCTGGCGCATGCAACCCATCTGCGTGTGTGCTCTCTCTCTTCCTCTCTCCTTGCTCATGGGACAGCCTCTCGGCATCACAAAGACGGGTGGCGTGGCGGGGTGCTGGTGGGCTAACACGACCAGGCGCGACTAGCTACTAGCACTAGCAAGCCGAGCATAGGGTGGCACTTCACACTCCGACTTTGGTATCCGGTGGCACTTTGGAGCAATTGTGACAGCAGCGGACCCAGACCCCCCCTCCCCGCGCCCATCACAGTTCGGTCTGGGGTTGCTCCGCGTATTCGCCGAGTGGATCGATTGGCGTGCATGGGCGGCGCACTTCACCGCGTTGAGGTCTAGTCGAATCAGCCATGGCACTTGGCATACACCCGCTCCGGCAAGGGACACTGCTGACGGCGAGATTGGGCACGCCCGGTGGGTGCTGGCTGTGGACAAAGGCTCTCTCCTCTAGAACAAGGACGGGGCATCGACTATAAAGTTCACTCGCGGCGTTAGGTACCGCTTGCCGGCACTGCCGAGACTGTTTTGCTTCCTTTTCCTTTTCCTCCCATCGGCCCTCCACCATGGCTCCAGCTCAGGCACATTATGCGCCTGAAAAGCCCTTGGTTGAGCAATACGTGCCAAGCCAACATGAAGTCGTCGACTCCCATCTCCCCCACCACATGGCCGCCCATGGCCACGCTGCCACGGATGTGTAGGCGCCCCCATTCATTGCGCCTGATCCGGCCACTTCTTTTCGTTTGTTGCTAACGAACGACCCAGCTACGGGCATGCCCTAGTCGACTTTGACAAGAAGGCCGAAGCGCGTCTCCGGCTCAAGATTGACCTGTACATCGTTCCAACAGTCGCTCTTCTCTACCTTTTTTGCTTCATTGACCGAGCCAACATCGGTAATGCACGTTTGGCCGGGCTCGAAAAGGACCTCCACCTTCAAGGATACGACTACAACTCCATTCTGTCCGTCTTCTACATTAGCTACATCATTTTCGAGATTCCCTCCAACATGTGCTGTAAATGGATCGGCCCGGGGTGGTGTGCGTATCCTTCCCAAACCTAAGCAACAGCAGTAAAGCTACTAATAGCCGTTGCAGTCATCCCCATCATTTCTCTCTGCTTTGGCATAGCCTCGATAGGAACTGCTTTTGTCCACAGCAAAGCCTCAGTCTCAGCCGTCCGTTTTGTGCTAGGTATATTTGAAGCCGGCATGCTTCCGGGTATCGCATATTACATGTCGCGATGGTACAGACGCTCTGAACTTGCTTTTAGGTTGTCGCTTTACATCGTCATGGCGCCTCTTGCCGGCGCGTTTGGTGGTCTCCTCGCATCAGCCATCTTAACACTGGATTCCTTTGGATCGCTCAAACGATGGCGAATGATATTTGCCATTGAGGGAATCATCACCTGCGGGCTTGCCCTCATCTCCTTCTTCACACTCACAGATCGCCCGGAAGTGGCTCGGTGGTTGACGCAGGAAGAGAAGGATCTGGCCATTGCCCGCGTCAAGTCTGAACGCGTAGGCCAAAACGAGGTGCTGGATAAGTTGGACAAGAAGAAGACTATGCGTGGGATCTTCAATCCTGTGGTGCTGGTTACTGCTTTCATTTTCCTGCTCGACAACATCACCGTGCAGGGCCTGGCCTTTTTCGCGCCGACTATCGTCCGAACCATCTACCCAAAGGATAGTGTCATCTCCCAGCAGCTTCATACGGTCTCGCCGTATGTTGTGGGCGCCTTCTTCACGCTCCTCTTGCCATATTTCAGTGGACGATTTGACAGGCGTCTCATCTTCTTCATCATCGGAGCGCCGCTAATGATGGTGGGTTACATCATGTTTCTGGCAAGCAAAGATGCTCAAGTACGCTATGGAGCCACGTTCCTGGTTGCCTCGGGGGCCTTTTCCTTCGGTGCATTGTGCAATGCGCACGCTTCAGCTAACGTGGTATCCGACACGGCGAGGGCGTCTGCTATTGGTGAGTGGTTCATGTGCCAGTGTGGCTGCGGGAATAATGCTAATCAAGTCTTCACAGGCACTGTGGTAATGTTTGGCAACGTTGGCGGCCTGATCTCGACATGGAGTTTCCTACCCAGCGACGCGCCCCATTTCCCCATAGGCAACGGGCTTAATCTAGCAACCAGCAGCGTGATCCTGATATCAAGCACCTTACTTCTGCTCTGGATCAAGCGAAGCAACAGCAAGCGGGAGAGCGTCGATGTCGATACGGAGTTGGCAGGCAAGCCACAGGAGGAAATTGAGGATCTCGACTGGAGGCACCCGTCTTTCCGATGGAGGGCTTGAGGCGGGGGCTATGGAATTGAAGGAAAGATATTCAGTCAGTGGTACTTGTTTGTCGCCCCAGCAAGTGTGGCAAATCTTACGAAGATGCAAAATAGACAAATAAAATAGATAGCAAGTCTGTTGTAGCTGGGTAGCTGTGTCGTCATTGTCCGCCGCTATGTCCGGACAAACTCCGCAACGGGCGTTCCCCGCACCGTGGATAACATGCATGATCCCTGCACAGCCGAGTGCGACCTCGGCTCGACCTCTCGTGTCGCGCATGGCTACTCGTGTCGAGGCAGAGGAAATGGGGCTTATTGCTCTGCCCAGTTCTAATCCTACATTGCGCTTTCTTGTTTTCTTTCTCTAATTGATCACTTTGACAGTTAGCAATCATGCCATCAGCCATTGTGATTAAGTCAGTCCCAGGCAAGCCCGGACAGGTCTACTATCCGCTCGAGAAGATCACTGTGCCTGAGCCTAAACCAAAGGACAATGAGGTAGAAATTCTTCTTCTGCTCACTGCCCACTCATGCGCGCACTAGACTGGCTAACCGTTCGGCTCAGGCCGTCATAACCCTCACAGCAGCTGCCCTCAACCACCGCGACCTCTTTATACGCCAACACCTATACCCAGGCACCACTTTTGGCGTGCCTCTCCTTGCAGATGGCGTCGGCATTGTAACGTCCTCGGGCTCTTCGCCGACGGCCAAGTCATGGCTCAACAAGCGTGTTTTGCTGAACCCCGGCACTGGCTGGAAGGATAACCTCGAAGGGCCCGAGCACCCAAAAGGGTATGCCATCATGGGCGGGACCACGGCCAATCCTGTGGGCACGCTGCAGGACGTGTGTGTGCTGGATACAGCCGAGCTGGAGGAATGCCCCGAGCACCTGAGTGATGAGGAGGCGGCTGCACTTCCTCTCACAGGGCTGACGGCGTGGCGGGCGTTCCATGTCAAGAGCGGAAATGCCGTTGCTGGCAGAAATATCCTAGTCACAGGTATCGGCGGCGGCGTGGCTCTTATGGTGCTCTCCTTTGCCGTCGCCTGTGGCTGCAATGTCTACGTCACAAGCGGAAACCAGGACAAGATCGACAAGGCCATCAAGTTGGGCGCCAAGGGTGGTGTCATCTACAAGGAGAAGGACTGGGACAAGCAGCTGAAGGCCATGCTGCCAAAGGACCGACCGTACCTTGATGCCATTGTCGACGGCGCAGGAGGCGATGTCATCAAGGTTGGAAGCAAGCTCCTCAAGGTACATGCCCTCATACTTCCCCTTTGCCAACATTTGTGCTAACTAATTCATTTTCCAGGCTGGAGGTGTCATCTCTGTTTACGGCATGACCGTCTCGCCCAAGATGGATTTCCTCATGTCTGCAGTCCTGCGCAACATTGAAGTTCGCGGCTCCACCATGGGTTCGCGGAAAGAGTTTGCAGAAATGGTCCAGTTCGTGCGCGACACAAAATTGAAGCCTGTTGTCAGTCGCAGTGTGCACGGGCTGGATATTGACAAGATTGATTCGCTCTTCGACGATATGAAGAGTGCGAGCCAATTCGGAAAGTTGGTTGTTACGCTTGGAAGTGGGAAAGGAAGCAAGTTGTAAGTGAGGAATAGTACAATCATGATTTTGAGTCCCCTATCCCTAGCCGTATCACACAACACTTGTCAGCATCAAAGTATTGTACGCATGGCCTTCCGCGGTGCTCTCTTGTTGACATGAGCTATATTAGGCTGTGTGGTCAAGTTCTTTTTTTTTTTTTAAAAAAAAGTAAAATAGAAAGAAAAGCAAGGCTTAGCCATTATAACCCGACCATATCCATTTGCAGGTCTGTTTCGAACATGTCGAAGTATGTCCGTCATCTCTGTACATCATGCCCATGGAGAGATGTCATGTACCCGCCATATGTGTCTGTAAGGCAACAATCAAAGCATAGTCGTGAGGGCAACGGGTGCCATACGGCTGAAGCGTGGTACTACTAGCTTTCAACAGCCACCCAGGCCATGTTGACATGTTCATATGTCACTGCATTGACCGCAGCAAGCCCATTGCTGCCCTTAGGCGGACTGCTTCCATGGCATGAGGCAAGACAAGGTTGAACAGTGAACCGTAGCAAATGCATACCGCGCCACATTACGAGGATGCAATTCTCCAGGAAACAGCATGCTGCACGTTTCTTTCTGCATGTGAAACGGAAAAGAGGACCAGCAAATACCCAAGTCCCTTCGATAAGCGTTCCAAGTTACCTGGGTCCCCACGCCCACAGCCACACACTAAACACTATCGATCGACAGGAGTGAAACTCTCATTCAACGCACACAGCAGCCCGCCCTACAAAGGCCTAATCTAGCTCTGCATCCACGTCTTAAATGCCAATAGAATCTCTACGGCACATGTTGGTAAATGCAAGAAATGGCATAGCATGAAGACAATAGCCGTGATTTGAGCCGAGAGATAAAGACCGGGATAGCACAGCGCAATCAATATCATGACGAAATCATGGTTCGCCCTTGGCGCTCAACGGAAGAAGCACAAACACACATGCAAAGCACGTCTAAATTTGAAATAGGGTAACGGACCACGGATAAACGCTGCGCTTGCAGGGCGTGCGCGCTCAAGCTGCCTCTTTTCAAAACAACGTACCATCAACAATGTCCTCATGTGCTCGTCTTTCCGCTAGAAGCCGCCCATTCCAGTCAGAGTCGCCAGCCGCCAACCCGATACAGACGACGTGATACGATAATACCCGTTTTATTGATTCTTCTAGGAAAAAAGGGAATTTGCACCTGTGTTGTTATCGTGGTGTCCGTTGTGTAGGCAGGCCAGAAATGAGGTTCAATTTGTCCGCGAGCGTGAAGCATGTCGCGCAGCTCTTGAATCCCGATCTCGAGATACCGAATTGTACCACACCGGTGTCGTCTCAGTCGCCGTCGCCGCCGCCGCCGCCATCGCTGTCTTCGTCATCTTCGTCAGCACTACCGCCAGCGCCGTCAACACGCAACCGAGGCAACACTTCGTCGCTACGGTCGTCGCTTTCCTTGAGGCGCAAACGCAGGAAAGCAACGCCCTCATGCACACCACCGTCGAGCTCAACTTCGGAGGATCATATAGCGCTGCCATCTCTACAGAGGGATTACGCTGCATCGGCAGCTCAAGATCCAACACTGCGTTTCTATACACCCGTGCAAGCTCCCGCCTCGCAATCAGCACGAATGCCCGGGAGAAGAATGTGCTCCAATACGTCCATCGTAACTAGGTCGTCCTGGAATGGGTTCCAAACCACCTTGGATCCAGCTACCACGGCAGAAGTTTCCTCTATTCACGAAGCAGATAAGTCGACGCCTTACTTCCCGCTCGCCGGTATAGCGCGAGACGGCTACTCCAACGACCACGAAGCAACAGCCACCTGTTTCTGCGGAGCTGTCCAACTAGCCTTCCCCGTCGACGGGCCTGGTCTCTTGTCGACTTTTGTCTGCAACTGTGCCGATTGTCGAAAAATCACCGCCTCCATGTTTGCGTCGAACTTTACCGTCAAAGATGAGTACGTTTTTTGTTTTCTCTTTTCTTGATTTTCTTTCTCTCCTTTTTTTTGCGCTCTAAAACCTCCTCTTTCTTCATGTTCTTCATAATCAGTAATGACTACACATGACCCCCCCAATTACTAACGCACTGCAGATATCTCAAACATATCCGAGGAAAAGACAATCTCTCAGAATATGCACAAGCAACAACTATCGCTTCAGGGCATACCATGACAAATTACTTTTGCTCCACCTGTGGCTCGCTCATGTACAGGGTGGGCGCCGCGTTTCCAGGCTGCTCTATCCTCCGTTTGGGTACCGTCGACGACTTCAACTTGGCCGAGACAAAGTTGAAACCCACCCGTGAGCTCTTTGTCAAGGATCGTGTTAGCTGGTTTACCGGAGTTCAGGGCCATGAAGTCAAGAGGAAACAGGCCATGCTCTGATTGTATAGCTATCAGGGGGTTTTTGGGAATAGCCACGGAGGAATTGGCGAAGGGGGTGGTAATACCCGCGGCATACATTGAATCATGGCGTCATAGTGTCTTTGCTAAGGTCTGCATAAGTTTCGGGGCGTCACCAGTACTCAAATGGCTAATGGAAACATGTCGAAGGCCTTTATGGTGATATGATATCGAGCTACTGACAAGCCAACTAGGCTTTCGTCTCTGTGTGATGAATTTGTGTGCTAGTAAACCGACTACCCTCTTGGTATTCATTGGATCACTCATGTCATCCCATCCCATTCCATTTCATCTCGTAAGATCCAATAGAAACGCTATGTTTGTCACAAGAGAAAATAAAAACAAGAAAATACCAGAAAGCATTTGAAAACGACACGGGAATGTATGGAGACTATCAGAGCACCATGTCAAGCAATCGGGTATCCAACTTACATCCATTGGTCTACATCATCGGCAACGTCCATGTCTGCATCCGGGCCTCCGACTGGCTGACCATCGTCTTCTTCGACCTTGACGTCCGCCTCTCCAACGGTAGCAGAAGAATCATCATCGTCTTCAACGCCAGTCGGATCTCGGCCAGTGGTCGTAGTAGACGATTTGAGGCCACCAAAGGCGTCGTTAGGAACCCAGGCAAGATCGAGCTTGCCCACGTCAGGGATCTGGAGAGAATGGTCGAGAAACATCTCAGCCTGGTAGCGTTCTTTGAATGTAAGAATAAGGGTGTCATTTTGCTCTGGATGACGTTCGATAGCCGTACAATCAGGAATGTTCTACAATGATAGTTAGCAGGAAAAAATGGCATCATATGCGAGTTCCACTCACCAGAAGATACTGCCGTAGTGCTTCATCTTTTGGAGTATCAGCCTCGATGCCAGCAACAGCCAACCGTCTAGGCCGGTTGTCGAGTCTCTTAACTGCACTACGACCTGGGAACGCAGGAGCGAAGAATCCAGATCCACGACCATGATACTCTCCTCTATGGGCTGAGAAACCTCTGCCGCGAGGAAGGAAGGGAGCAAAGCCACGCCCTCGATATGCCCCACGGAATGTGCCACGGCCACGGCCCCGAACCGAAGGATCATTAGGGTCGTGTTGGTCGAAGAGCTGGGCGGCTTCAGCTTGAAGAGTCTCCAAGGTCTGCGAAAACTCGTCCGCCTTTTCGCCTGATAATTCTGCAAGTTGTCGCCTGATCTCCTGCATCTCCTCATTCTTTTCTTTGAGTAGCTTCTCAACCTCTGCGGCTCTGACAGCAGTTTCCTCTTCTTTTCGACGTCGTTCTTCAAAAGCCTTCTGTGCCTCTGCCTGCCTGATTGCGATAGCTTCGAGGTCGAGCTTTTCTTCTTCTTGGTGATTCTCTGGTCGATACCAATAAACCTTGACGAACCGATTCTCAAAGATCGCCTTAGGGCTATGATAGGCTCGATTGGCGGCAGAGTGGTCGCTGAATTTGATGATTGCCAGCCGCTTGTCAGTCTGCAGGTCAACTTCGAGGATGCTGCCGAATTCGGAGAAGTAACTTCGTATGCTATCTTCATTGAGGTTCTCTGAGGGGATTTGTTCGACTACAAGCGCTGTGTTCGACGGATCATTCGACGGACCAGATTGAGAGAACGGCGCCCGCGGCTTACCACCCTTAGCGGCGCGACGATTATTATGCGAAACTGCGTGCTTTTTGGTAAACCGATGAGGTTGTGCAGCAAGATATGAGTGTTCCGGGTCATACTCGGGGACTTCGTGTGCTGGGATAGCAACAGCAGCGTCGCTGTGTTCAAAGGGACAGAAGTTGCCCATTGCGCAAAATCCTTTCTCGTGATAGTTCGTGCATAACTTCTTGGGACCTTTCTGGTCAGAATTATCTTGGCCATTCAACGACAAGGACGGTACGCTAGGAAGATTTGCGCCAAAGGCTGCAGCCATTGCAAGGAAAGCCATGGGATCTGACAGATCAAACGGAGGAGGTCCCGGTGGGGGCGCTGGAAGATTTGCAAAATTGGGCATGCGACTCAAATCATACGAAGCGTTTTGCTGCATGTTCCCAGCTCTTGCATTTCTACCACCCCGGCGCGCCGCCTGCTTTAGAGGCCTATTGCTGCCACTCCCGCCACGGCTGTAGTGCGGGTCTTGATTTTCTCGTGACTGACTGTTATCCCTTTCCACCAACTTGCGCTTCCTTTGCTGATTCAATCCGTCCTGCTGCATGCCTGGGGCTGTCGGCCGGTCAGGCAGGCGATGTGGTGCGGTCGGAACTCTAGTCGCAGCCGGACCTCTCGGCGCATCAAACGGCGCGTTTGAGTGATGAGGCTCATACTCAAGATTCGTACTGCCCACTATTGACTGTATAGGTGCAGAGGGTGGAGCTTTTGGGAGATAGGTCTGGTCTTTGAGCGCCGCAATCACGTCGTTTACGAATGGCTCAGTGTCTAATCGCCGTCAGCCAACATCGTTTTACGCAATCATGGCACTCATGGCGTCGCCCGGCTGATGCTTACTATCTCTTCCTAGGAAGTCTTCCAATGATTCGATGCAATTGCGCCGGATGCTCGCCTCGGTTTCGTCAACGGTAACAAGCGCAGCGACATAGTCGGCGAGTACTCCAGCCTCTGCATCTGAACTGTGCTTCTTGTTAGTTTCTCCAAATCTGAAGCTTTCGCGACAGCAATAACTAGCTTTAACGCACATGGTCTCGAGCTTTGGCAGTAACCAACTCTTGAAGGCAGCCTGATCTTTCTCAGAAAGCAGCATCATGGGTTTTGCGGATGCCTTCCGCTCTTGTCCGGGTCACGCGGTTCGATCGATGTGAATAAGTAAGCTTTAACAATATACGTCGAGCGTGGGTTTGGCAGCACGACAGTCGAGCCAAGCGCACGTAATTCGCGTTGCTCTTAGCGCGACCAGCGGCCATAGCTTCGCTGACCCGTGAGCACGTGACCGTAGCTGCCCCTCCACATTCACTGTTCTTGCTAGTAGCATTACAGTCACTATGGTATACACAAGAGCATCAGGACAACAGCCAAAAGAACGTTATGCAATATAGTTTGATTTTCTCCAACTACACTACACCAAGAACAGGTAAGGAAAAAATGGGTCATCATCCGTATCTTTCGTGCAAACCCGCAAAACCTGATCGTAACGGGCGAATCGCCCGGACCGACATTTACTAGTTCTGGCTGCACTTAAAATAGGCAAGCCGTTTGCATCATTCATATACCAGCGGTTACGAGCTTGTTAATGACTGTCGGATAACCCAGACTTGCGAGGAAAGGAAATCTAGTACTTTTGACAGTTTTCCTTTACAGCTTGTCGTAGTACTGCGCAAGTTGTTAGCAGATGCTTTGTTTTCTATACTCAAAGGGGAACTTACGTTGGAGACATCAGGCACCTCAACCTTGATACCCTTGCGCTTACGCATGTCGGCAACAGTCTTACCAACCATGGTGGTGGGGTCAAGTGGCGATCCACCTTGGAGAACCTGCCAGTGGTCGAAGACTTGTTGAGGGAAGGCCTGTCCACCAGTGGCGGCACGAAGATCGGCAGTGAAGCCGAAAGACTCCATGACGGGCAGGTACGCCTTGACGTTGAAAAGAGGAGTACCAGGACGCTGGTTCTCCTCGAAAACGTGACCTCTCCTTCGGGTGAGGACACCGTAGATACCACCCATAGCCTGCTCGGGAACTTGGATTTCGCAGAGGTAGACGGGCTCGAGCAGAGAGGGCGCGGAAAGGAGAGTGGCGGCGTAGAGGACACGGCGCGCGGTAGGGATGATCTGACCACCACCACGGTGGATAGCATCAGCGTGGAGAGTGACATCCTGGATGTTGAAGCGGATGGAGCGCATGGGCTCCTCAGCAATAGGACCTTCCTTGGTGGCCCACTGGAAACCAGAGACGACAGAGTCCTTGATTTCACTCAGGTACTGGACGGCCTTGGTCTGGTCAATGAGCAAGTTGGCACCGGTGGTGTCGGGACCGAAGCACCAAATCTTGCGGGCATCGGTGACATCCCAGCCGTACTCGTCAGCCATGATACGGGCACGAGTCTTGATATCGTCACGAGGAGCAATCTTGCCAGCCTCGATAGCCTTGGAGAGGTCCTCGTCCAAAGGCTCGGCGTTGAGGTAGAGACGGTTGTGCTTGTTGGGCGACTTGGACAGAGCAACCATGCTGGACTTTTCGGCGACAGTCTCACGGTACTGGACGACGGGGTCGGAGATGCGGAGAGGAACACCGGCGTGGTCCTCCTCGAGATCCTTCAAGCAAATCTCCAAGTGCAGCTCACCAGCACCAGCGACAATGTGCTCACCAGATGGCGAGATGAAGGTCAGAACGCAAGGATCCGACTTGGAAAGACGCTTCAGACCTTCGACCAGCTTGGGGAGATCCTGGGCGTTCTTAACCTCGACGGAACGCTGGACGACGGGAGAGACGGAGAACTTCATAACCTTGAGGTTGTGAGCAGTCTCGTTGGTGGTAAGAGTACCAGACTTGAGCAAGAACTGGTCGACACCAACAAGACCGAGAATGTTACCGGCAGGGACGTCCTCGATGGGCTCGACGAAACGGCCCATCATGAGAATGGTACGCTGGATAGCCTTGATGAACAGGTCCTCCTTCTTGCCAGGGGTGTAGTTGGGACCCTGGATGCGGACCTTGAGACCAGACTTGACAGTACCGGAGAAGACACGACCGAAAGCGTAGAAACGGCCCTTGTCGGAAGTGGGCACCATCTTGGAGACGTACAGCATGAGGGGACCCTTGGGGTCACAGTCGCGGATACCAATGGCGTTGACATCGTCGTTGGGACCCTCGTACAGAGTCTCCATACGGTACTTCTGGGCGGTGACGGGAGAAGGAAGGTGGAGAACCATCATCTCAAGGAGAGCGTCGGCAGCGGGAAGGAACTTCCTCATGACGACCTTGAGGAGCTGCTTGCCCTCGAGATCCTTCTCGTCCGAGGTAAGCTTGATCTCGAGCTTCTCGAGGAGAGTTGGGATCTCGTCCTTCTTGAAGTTCATGACAGCATTGAAGATGCGGAAGATGGGGTCCAAGATGAAAGTGTTGAAAGAACGCTCAAGGGCTTGGCCCTCGTGGGTTGCGGTCTTGGTCCACTTCTTGGTCTTGGGGTTGAAGTAGTTGTCACCCTAGAACTGGTTAGTGCCATGTGGTGGGCTTCTTTTGGCAGCAATGATGCAACTTACCCAGAGACGGTCCATCATCTTGTTCTTGTCGACACCAAACTTCTTGGCGTACCTGGAAGCGAACTGGCGGATGGTGAAAGCCCAGCCGTGGAGACCGGAACCGAAAGCGATGGTGCCCTTCTCAGGGTAGACCTGGACATCACCGAGGGTCTTGTCGAAGTAGGTGGCAATGACGACGTTGACGGACTCGATGACACGAGAGAAGTTCTGGTACAGGTCCTCCTTGGAAAGCTGGAGCTCGAGAAGAGCACGGTCGACCTTGTTGATGATGACAACGGGCTTGATACGCTCACCGAGAGCCTGGCGAAGGACAGTCTCGGTCTGCACGCAGACACCCTCAATGGTGTCGACGACGACGAGAGCACCATCGGTGACACGGAGAGCAGCAGTGACCTCAGATGAGAAGTCAACGTGACCAGGCGAGTCGATCAAGTTGATCAAGAAGTCGTTCTTCTCGGTCTTGACGGGAATGTCCTTGAGGTCCTCTGGGTCGTTGAGTTGAGCGTACAGAGAGATGGCAGTCGACTTGATGGTGACACCACGCTCCTGCTCGTCGGCTCGGGTATCGGTGAAACGAGCCTCACCAGCCTTGGCGGCGGAGATAATACCGGCACGCTGGACAAGCGAGTCGGTGAGGGTGGACTTTCCGTGATCGACTATGGTGGGGTACGTCAGCCATGTGTGCTGCCATGTGTTGCGGGGCTCCATTGCGAGCGCTTACCGTGAGCAATGACGGACATGTTCCTAATGTTCTTAGGATCGTCCATGAGACCACGGATCTAGAGCCGTTGTCAGTATGCCATTCCACATGTTGTCGCCAGCAATTGTGGCGTGGTGCGGGGTTCTGCTGCTGCTGTGTGTGTGTGCACAAGCGCGCTACGTACCTCCTCGACCGTGAAGCTGTCATTCCGTTAGCCATAGGTTCGTAATTGAGAGACAAGCGGATTGTAAAGCCCTTGAACTGCGACGTAGAGGGAGACAAAGTGGCGACTTACTTGACCATGTTGGCGGTGTTGGTACTGTCTTCTTTTACGAAAATTCAGTAGTGGGGGGGGAGAGCAACGAATACCCCGCTTTGAACGCGCGGGCTCGAAGAGTAGATTGCGAGTTGAGCTGAAGTCTCTGGCGCAGCAGTCGACCAGAGTCAGACAGACGAGAGGTTGATTGTAAGCCGTGGAGGCGGGCAGGCGTCTGAGTGAGGAGAGTTCTGCTGCGAGGGGGAGCGAAGGTTTTTAGTAGGGCTAGTGGTGGGGTCGGTCGCGCTTCCCTCGCTAATGCACGGCCCATGCTGGTGGCGCGAAAGTAACCTCGAATGCCCAAAGCAGATGTGCTGCAGCGCCCTTTGCCCATACTCCCTCTACGCTTTCTCGGGAGCGCCTGTTTGAGTCCTCACCTATTCCATGGGCGATATTGGAAACCCAGTTCATTGCTGTCTTCTGCTCGCCGCCAGTCACTCCATCTGGGGATTACGATACTGCAGCCCAATGCATGTCATTGGGTAGCGCTGCCACACATGTGGATCCTGATCGTACACAATATCGTCACGGCTCACTCGAGCAACTACATTTGGACTCGCAGCGCCCAAACGTATGACTTCATCTGTTCTGATTGAGCATTCTAGGCACTGCGACGCCCTCGTGTAGAAGCGCCTTTCCGTCACTCTGCTCTACGCCACTGCGACAATGCTTTTGGGCAGTGGCTAATTCGCCGGCGCCCCCCTCCCAATATCGACCTTCTGCGGCAAAAACGCGAACGCCTGTTGCCGTGGAGCTGCATGCATTGGAGCCGTCTGGGCGTTCTAGGCTAGCTCTGTGCCCTACACACTCTGTCATGACTGGACTTTGCTCTAGAGTCACGGCTGTGCCAGTCTTGGGTGCAATTTGCTGCGCACTGCTTAGAAATTGGCTTTTTACAGGCGCCCGAGACGTTCGAGCCGTATTAGGCCCGGCGGGTTATCTCCGCTATCTCCGCTGTCCTTTTGAAGTTCGTCCTGGACATACACTGGGGTTTCAGGCGTGATTTAAAGAACAAGACAAGGAAACAAAAACACCAGAGAGAAAACTAGCGTTCACAAGATTGGATTGTAAGCAGAGTGAGAGGATCGCTTGCAGAATGTTCCTTGATGTAGACAGGGACGTGAAAAACATGCTTTCTGTAACCCGCAACGTTGGTCTGAAACCCAGCCGAAGGTGAATGCGCACTTCCTGAACCTCGGGTCCTGAAGAAATCCGAGATTCTTGAAATCAGAATATACACAAAGGCTCTTGCGGACTATAAGATGACCTCGGCATCGACAATGTCCCTGTCATTGAGATGAAGCATTGGAGCCGACACTCCTTTCTCCCCTTCCGCCTCTACCTGTGCGCTGATTGTTCCAACCACCTCTCATACTCTGCCCCTTGTTCCAGCTGTGTCTACCATTAAACTCAACTCTTCTCCATTTCGTGACCGCCTTCTCTTATGCGTCTCTCATCTTTAGATGATCTCTGCCGCGTGTCTTGCATTTCTGCGCGAATCTTCGTACCTGTGCCCTCTCCATGTCCAAGTCCCACGTGTGAGTAAGGGAACATAGGAGCGTGACTAACGCTGTCAAAAAAGTTACCGCTTGGTTTCGCTTGTTCTGACGAATTCTGCCCCGGTGTTCTTCCACGCGAACCGACCTCTCGGTGCTCACTAGCCGGAGCGGACATGCCACGCCAATCGTCGTTGTGGTTTAGGAAATCCTATTTGGCGACGCTTAGTTTTCCTTTTGTGGGACCGAACAGAGTGCCAGAAAAAGTGTGCTTCATAACGAACGCAAAGGTCCATGTTGATTATTCAACGCACTCTTCCAGTTCTCGCCCTGTCTCTTTCCCGATCATCGACTCTAGCGTCATTGGGCACTTCGACCTCATACTCCTCTTCTTCAACCTTGTGAAACTTTTCCACTTGGGCGCGCTCGTCATGGGCTCGGGCTGCGTCTAACATGAATCTTACTGTACCATTTTGACCACGAATGCCTATAGCGGACTTGGGCGCGTGCTCAGTACCGGGCGACAAGGCGACAGGAGTTGCTGGTGTAAACGGGCTTGTAGGACCGATGCCATTGCGAGACCTTGCACCATTGCTAATACTCCTCGTCTCTGATGACGTCTCAGACGCATATTGCGTATAGCGGGGAATGCTTGCTGCTGATGCTTCTTGGTTCAGGCCAATGCGAATGTCGATAAAGTGTTCAAGCGTGTATTGAGGTCCCACAGATGTCGCGCTACGGTGGTGAGTGTATAGATCTAGAAGATCAAGCAGCGTTTCCATAACCTCTGCCCGGCTAGTCGCCCATGTGCTGTATTTAACAGGCCCCACGTCTACAAACTTTGTGGCATCCTTTCCGTGTAGTCTCGCTGCCAGCTCCAGACATGCAATGGCCATCGTTGGCGTAGATTGCTTTAGGGGCGCGAGAGTTCGGTACAAGTCAATGCTCAAGTTCCATGTTGTCTTCGCCTCAGCGTTTGTGTCAAATTTTAGAGCCCGAGCAAGCTTGACCATGACTTTCTGGGGATACCGATTGCGAAAGTCGAAACCGGCGCTTTCGAGCATGAGTCGTTCGAGACCAATGATGAGCTTGGAGTGACTTTCGAAGCGCTAGGTGCATGTTAGCCTCGGATGTGCTGTGCAAGTACGGATGTTGGGGCGGGCGAACAGGATCATCGCTACTCAAAGCTTCGCCAGGCCCAACTTTGAGGTTCCAATTGGCACACAAGATTTCTCTGCTCTTCTTCAGCGTGTCCTCGATTTTGCACGCCGTAAAGAGTGCTGCCGCTGCTGCATCTGCCCAGTTGTATTCGTTGTCGGCATGCTGCAGTCTGAATTTGTGGTAATAGATGACGGCGGTATTGAAGGTGCGAATAGGCAGTTGCAGCGCTCGTCGTACTTGGTCGATCCACGCGACGCCTTGGAGACGGACAGCGTCTTCTTTTGCGTCGCTCATGTTGATGTCTGCGAGACATTTCTGCATGCGCGACTGCAGAATGTACGGCTTCGCGATTTCGATATATGACGGGTGTGGGCCGACGCGATCGTGACCGCGATCGGAGGGGGAGGCGCCAGGCGCCATAATGTGACTTTGTGTACAGGCTGTTACCAAGAGCGGTTGCACTGTAGCGAAGTAGAGGGTATATGAATACAGGTGTGATGTAGCGTTGTAAAGCCCAAGGCCGGCAGCTCAATAGGCAGACTTTTGGTATTCTTTTGCTTGGCACGAGTTTGTCCGAAGCTTTCAGTGGGCTGTGTAGCACAAGTTGTAAAGAGAAGACAACGTCTAGAGAGTGATTGCGGGCTGGAGGTTGTGAGCTGTTGCGAGCCTATCGGCATGTGGAGCAACGGCCAGTCCAAAAGTTGGGTGGTCATAGCTTCCCTCTTGGACTAGTTGTGCGTGATTCACAAGCATGCGCGACATCACATCAAGTAATGCAACTTCTGGATAGTAGCGTGACAAATGGTTAGATTTTCATCTTCC
Organism: Curvularia sp. IFB-Z10; assembly: GCA_002161795.1. Taxonomy (NCBI): domain Eukaryota; kingdom Fungi; phylum Ascomycota; class Dothideomycetes; order Pleosporales; family Pleosporaceae; genus Curvularia; species Curvularia sp. IFB-Z10. The sequence continues at coordinate 233,695 of JPSZ01000016.1, read as the reverse complement.
TCGTTCACTCTTCTTGTATTATCCATTGTCTTATCTAAGGCCATCCTCCCTGGTATTAATTCATCCCATCTTGCACCGTTCTCATCAAGCCCAAAGGGCCGTGATCATTAAAATATAAAATAAGGGCAAGGACACAGGCACGGAGACCTTCGCCTTGGGCGAATTAAAATTATAGCTTTCACCATTAAGCCTACGCACGCAAATGCAAGCAAGATTCGCTAAAAGTGCGCGTCACGTAGTTGGGCTTTGAACATTTATGCAGTTTTTCGGTCCTTGAATGTGAGAAGGCAATCATCCTAGACGATATTAGCAACAACCCAGAGTAGGTGGAATGGATGCGAAGACGTACCATGGGGAAGATGGTGGCAAAAACCTTGATGACCTCACTCTGGTCGGTGACCTTGTGGTGCCAGTCAAGCAACATGCTCGCCTTGCCAATCATCAACATTAGGTTGGCTTGGGCATATGTCTGTCCGAGACAGTAGTGGGGGCCTGTGCCGAACACGAGCCAGTTCTTAGTTTGCTGGTCAGCATCACCAGTGATCCATCGCTCGGGCTCAAACGAGTCAGGATTCGGGTATGCTTCGGCATCATGGAGGGCCATGTAGGTCGTGGGAATGACCATAGAGCCCTTGGGCACAGTGTAGTCAGGGCTGATGGGGAAGTCCTTCTTGGCGAGGTAGGGGACCATGATGACGGGAGGACGGTAGCGCAGAGTCTCCTTGACGACAGCACGCGTCCATTGCAGCTTCTCAATGGCGTCGAGCGAGAGCGAGGCGTGGACATCGCCGTTTCTGGCCTTGATGTTCTCCTCGCGGATCTTGTCCAGGTACTCTGGTCGGTCGGCCATGATCTGGAACAGCCAGGTAGCGGCAGACGAAGTGGCGTCCTGCGAGGCAAAGAGGAAAGTGAAGATGGTCATGGAGATCTCAAGGTCGCTGAACCAGCGGATCACGGTAGCGGGCTTCTCCGAATCATCGACCTTCTCACCTGCTTCGATCCTCTTGCGGTACTTCTCGGACTGGATCATGTTGTCAACCCAGAAGTCGAGAATGCACTCCTTCTTGCCTCCGGCAGCCATGCGGACCTTGCTCTTGGCAGCACACCTTGAGAACTCGTCGAGGACCATGTCGGCGCACTTCTTGCCGTACCAGGTCTTGGTGAAGGGAACGATGATGGGGAAGTTGACCAGCTCAAGCGCCGCGGTGATGAGGTAGTAGTCGTCGGCAATCTTCTTGACGGCCTCGTCGGAGCAGTAGTGGCCCACGAACGTCCGGCAGCTGAGGGCCGTGATCATCAGGCGGAACTGCTGCATCCAGGGAACGTGCTCGCCCTTGTTCTCGACCTGGGAAAGATGGACGAATTGCTTGAAGTATGTGTTGTAGATCTCCTCCTGGCCCGGAAGGTACTGTTCGAGTGCCTGGCGGGTGAAGAGACTGTTCAAGCCCTTGCGGTAGTCGACATGGGCGCGGCCATCGAGAAAGACCCAGTTCTCCGGGCGGAGGAGCTTGTAAGCGACATCGACGACGCAGGGCTTAACAAACGTAGGCGAGTTGAAGATTTTGCGGGCCATGTCTCGGGTTGAGGCAATGACGACGAATCTGGTGACGAGAGTCAGCACATGCACAGACTAGAAGCAGCTGTTTTCAGGGGCGGTGTACTTGTGAAATACCGAGACACAGCTCAACGGGCCGGACGACCATTTCTCGTGGTACTTTTTGAAGTCCGGGTTGACCGACTCGAGGAAGGGACCGATGAAGGGAATTTTCCATGAAGGGCCAACAATGGAGCCCTTGTTCCAGATGTACTTGACTGGGTGAGGGTTAGCAATGGGCGCCAGACGGGCATAGAGCAGAAGGCGCAGCACGTACACTGATCGTATGCGATAGCCGCGACGACGAGCGTCACGACGAGCTTCCACACGGTGAAGCCGGTCAGGACGGACGAAACGAGGCCGCTGGTGTTGAATTGGTGCAGGACGTGGGCGGCTTGGGCGTCTGCCGTGGGCGAGACAAAACTGGCGTTGACAGCCATGGTAGCGGAGAGAGAGTCGCGCCGCGCTGCGCTGGAGACGAGGAAACGAGGGGACGTGTCGCCGCAAGCAGGTCGGTCGGACGAAGTAGGAAAACCCAGGAAGATGGGCGATTGAGGGCTGCCGAGTTAAATCCCCGTCGCCCCGAAGAGGGACAAGGGCCTAAAGAGGGTCTCTGAATGTTTAATTGCAGGGCTTGGCGCGAGCACCGGCCGCGCCGCTCTTCGCCTCATCTCTCTCCCCTTGCCAACCAACGAGCCGCCAACCCCAGAGAGAACAAGTCGCCGGACCGGCATTCGGATGTGGCGGCTCCGAGCACGCTCGCTCGCCTGGCGAATTGCTTTGCGTACGTACATATGTATATGTACTGTATTGTCGACATGCAATCCTAAGACACACACTCAGGCACACGGCCAGGTTGGTTTTCAGGCACACAGCCAATCGGCGTTGCTCCCAGGACCCAACATGGCATGTTGATCACGCTACTGACTTAGTCGACTGCAGCACAGTCAAGGTCCATTCACTCCTTTACCGCCACAGGCCAGAATCTTCCCTCTTTGATTGGGGGGACAGCCCGTCGGTTCATTGCGTTTCGCATGCCCCATCGTTCCACCAGCATGTCGTCCATGTCCTCCTCATCTAGTCCGGGCAAGAAGCACAAATCCACTCCGGCCTGCATTACAAAGAAATCTGCCTCCCAGTTTATCTGGCCACACTGCTTAGTTTTTTCCTGTCGCAAGTTAGCTCAGCAACAAGCGCCGAAACACGTCGTTGGGCTTACGTATTCCCATTGCTCTTTTGCCAAAACAAACAATGCCGTGATGTCCCTCGGAAATGCTGCGACGGCAGGGTCGTAGTGCGTGACTTTGACTGCAACGTCATCCCCGTAGTCGTACATGGCCTTGTAGACCGTGTTTCTTACGCATTGTAGAAGGTTGACATAGACGCGGTCACGCTCAAGCCTTGCGGCTTGCAGGTCGTCACGGGCTACGATCGTTCTCAGATCTGGAAGCTGACTCATGATTACAAACTCAATCTCGACAGCACCCTTGGGGCGACGGTCCAGGTAGTATGTGAGCCCCATGAGATACGAGCAGGTCCTGCGCAAGAAGCGTTGTTCGTATGCGTACCTGTCAAAAAAGTATTCTCTCTCGGGCATTTCGGCGGGAAAATGCTCAAACTTGACACGGACCTGTAGCCTACGTATGTGCTCTGCTGCAAACAAGGGCGGGAACGGCCCCAGATCCGGAGGGTGACTGGGAGGAACACCGTCCACCCACTTCACCATGCTGTAGCCCGTGTGGCGACCCAAGAAGTTGCTGATTGCTTTTTCGACACTGCACACGGAAAAGGTGTTGCATGCGTAATACACCTTCTGCATCTCGCGCGATACTGCTGGGCCAACGTATCTCGGGTCAAGGAAATGACTACTCGGAAGCACCATGTCGCTAGGGGCTGTGTGCGTGTGTTCCTCTTTCTCTCGGCCATCTGGAAGGATGGTACGATTGTTACCCAACTCCATGTTGTCCTTGTCTCGCTCGATGCGCAAGCTGGAGATGCGCTCAACGAGCTCAGGACCTACTTGCAGTTCGTGGCTCCAGGTGGGAGGCGTGCCATGTGGTTCTGGTACGTCTTCCATGGGCGTGTCAGGTTCGACTTCATCATCAACGAGAAAATCCAGAAATGGATCCGGGTCTGTAGCCGTCCTGGATGGCGGGGGATAGACATAGGGCCGGTCGTATGGACGGAAATGATAGTAGGGACCAACCGGGATGGGGCGATCCGAATCCACGCATAGGTATTCGTATATCATCTCACGTATCTCCACGGGAAGCTTCTCATACATCATGGTGGCCAGCTGGAGACAGTCGGTCCGTGCATAGTAGATGATGGTTTTCTTATAATCAGTATCCAAGCCTTGCAGTTCCTTTTCAGCCTGAGCGAGCTCATGTTGCAGCCTTGCAACTCTGTGCACGTGTCAGCTAGGTATACACAGACAGACGGACTGCAATCTCACTCGTCGCGCTTCTTTTGCGCATGCGTCTTCAGGTAGCGCAAGGGCTCGTGTAGCTGCTGAAGATGGCTTGAGGCGTCCATTATCGTACGGTACGCAAAAGAGCACATGCATACATGCACACATGCACACATGCGTAGGCGAGCCGCGAAAAACAAGTAAGCATTTACCGTACTGTAACCCCGCATGATGCCGACTGGGCAATTGGCGCGTGCGCGTCTTGGCCCGTCCGCAACGCGTCGCGTCCCTTACGTCAAGGCAGGCTGACGTCCGCCGCTCAACTTCAGCATGGGTTGACATGGCCACGATCAAGGCCATAGACGGCCGCTCCGTGCACCAGATCCAGTCGGGCCAGGTCATTGTCGACTTGCAGTCTGTCTGCAAGGAGTTGGTGGAGAACAGCATCGATGCAGGCGCCACGGCCATTGGTATGTCGTTGCCCCCACCACGCACCCGACCGGAGACAACAAAGGCAGACAGCTGATGCCCAGCATAGAGGTGCGCTTCAAGAACTACGGTCTCGACGCCATAGAAGTCCAGGACAACGGCGGCGGTATCTCACCCGACGACTACGAAACCATTGCCCTCAAGCACTACACATCCAAGCTTGCCACCTACGACGACCTCGCCTCGCTGCAGACTTTTGGCTTCCGCGGCGAGGCCTTGTCGTCTCTATGTGCCCTCGCCAAGTTTCACATCGTCACAAGCCGGGCTTCGGATGGGGCCAAGGGCACCCGTCTCGACTTTGAGCAGTCGGGAAAGCTCAAGGGAACGTCGGTCGTGGCGGCCAAGCCGGGCACCACCGTCGTCGTCGAGACACTGTTCCACAACCTGCCTGTCAGGCGAAAGGAGCTCGAGAAGAGCATCAAGCGTGAATACAACAAGGTCCTGCAGCTGCTCAATGCGTATGCATGCATCAGCGTCGGTGTCAAGTTCTCCGTCAGCAACCACATACCCAAAGGGTGAGTGGGCAACACCAGGGTGTCCATACATGTGTTTACCATACTAACCTGTGTCCAAAGAAAGAAAACAGTGGCCTTTTCTACCAATGCAAACACAAGCACGCGGGACAACATCTCCAATGTGTACGGTGCAAAGACGGTTGCCGCCCTCATACCCCTCAGCCTCGAGTTCACCATGGACCCTTCCAATCGGCCGGGCGCTGCACAAGGTGCGAGGAGCTCGAATGCCCAAGACGATGCAGCATCACGAGCAGTCAAGATTGTAGGCCATATTTCCCGCCCCGTCGTAGGCGAGGGTCGCCAGACGCCGGACAGACAAATGTTTTTTGTAAATTCACGGCCCTGCAACTTGCCCCAGGTTGCCAAAGCTTTCAACGAGGTCTACAAATCCTACAACATGACCCAGTCTCCATTCATCTTTGCCGACATCAAGCTTGACACGAATGCCTACGATGTCAACGTCAGCCCGGACAAGCGTACCATCATGCTCCATGATCAGACAATGCTTCTAGAGAACCTCAAGGAGTCGTTGATGGAATTGTTTGAGGGACATGAGCAAAGCGTGCCTCGGTCGCGGCTACTGGGGAATAAGACACCCGCATCTGCCATAAAGCCTGCCATGTTGCAGTCACGTGAAAGCACTACACCGGTACAAGAAAATGACCGACGCGGTTCTGAAGACTCGGATAACGACCGGCCCGTAAGGCCAAAGAAAGTCTCGGCACAAGACGCACCTGAAGTGGCCCACTATCCCGGCTTTGTGAAAGCGAGCCACCTCGAGCCACTCGCTAGCCGCGACTGTGAAGACCAAGTGGCTCGCCTACTCCCTACCCCCACAAGAGACAGTCTTCCTCACGACAATGACGGTGATGTCGTCGAGCCCATCCGTTCACGGTCAGAGTCGCCATTGTTTGAACCACAGGCGGATACAAGCGATGATGTCGTCAGCCACCCGCAGCCTTCCAGTATTGTTCAAGATAACAATGGTCGTGTAGCATCTCAGAGTCTCCGCTTAGCACAACCAAGACGTTCGTCCATGTCTGCTGAACTTGATGAACAAAGCGAAAGCGTGGAACAACCAATCCCGGCTATCAAACAAACACCCCAGAAGTCGTCTTCACAGAGCACCATTCAGAATGCATTTGACCGTATGCGTCCCATGCGGACCCCGGCTCAGCAAGCCACTATAACTGTGGGTGGTACTACAACTGTTTCCACAATTGGTACTATTAGGCAACCAATAGTCTCAAGGCGGTCGATAATACACACGCCCAAGTCTTCCTTATCTCGTAAGCCGCTGAACCAGACGCCGGCTAGGAGTCTGTTCAAAAAAGGCCTGAGTGGGTTTACTGCGCCGGGTACTCAACTGGGGAGTAGTGAAGAAGACGAGGATGAGGTTGAAGAGGATGAGGAACGGGAACAGAACAGCATCCCTCGTGTGCCTATACGCTCGCCTTCTCAGGGAAAGCGTTTACCGACGAGAGCATCAGAGGAGCTACGAAGTGATGATGTAGCAGCTTCGTCAAGCGCTTCTCATGCTCATCCAGCATCATTCCTAGATGGATCTCCGGATGCTGAACCACTTCGCAACGCCGAAAAAGCAGTAGAGGCCGCCAAGGGTGATTCGGACGACGACTTTGAGGACGAGACCGAGAAGCAAGCCAAAGCACAAGGCGAGATCGCTCAGTTGAACGCTGAAGCTGAAGGAATTGCGGCCCAGCCTACTGAGATTAATCTAAAGCGGGCCAACAAACTCTTCAATGCCACACAAAAAAAATACTGGACGGTCAATCTCGAACGTGTGATACGGACCAATGTCAAGTCGATTGCTCGCCGCCACCAGCGCGTTGAAACACTTACCAATGTGTCCCTGGTAGAAGCTGGCCAGATGGCAACGCTGCCTACAAGCAACCAGCCAAATGAGGATGATCCTGAGGAACGGCTCAGTCTGACCGTAACAAAGGCTGACTTTGGTAAGATGCGTATCATTGGGCAATTCAATCTAGGCTTCATCATAGCTGTGCGACCGCCAACCTCGACTTCGCCCAATGCAGATCTGTTCATCATCGACCAGCATGCTAGTGACGAGAAGTACAATTTCGAGCGCTTGGCGGCGACGACGAAACTAGTGTCACAGCGGCTTGTTCATCCACATCCTCTCGAGCTGACGGCGGTGGAACAGGAGATTATTCTTGCCAACAAGCATGTTCTCGCCGCGAACGGCTTCGTCGTCGAGTTGAACACTTCAGAGGGGGGCGAAGCTGGCCATTGTGCCAAGCTAACCTCGCTGCCCATGTCTAGAGAAGTGACTTTTACACCTTCTGACCTGGAAGAGCTTCTGGCTCTCATCTTGGATGATCCGCCATCGTCGTCGACTTCGACGTCTCCACACACGCCCCGGCCGTCCAAGGTCAGGAAGCTGCTGGCGAGCCGCGCTTGCAGGGGTTCAGTGATGATTGGTAAGACGCTGAAGACGGCACGGATGAGGGAGATTGTTCGCCATATGGGCACCATGGACAAGCCGTGGTCGTGTCCTCACGGGCGACCTACGATGCGCCATCTCCTTGGTCTAGACAAGTGGCAAGCTTGGATGGAAGGAGACGGTGTTGCAGGCGTGGACGCCCAAGGCGAGAAAACAGATTGGGGTGCATACCTGAAGAAGACTAGACTTTGAGTCAAACACGAATTGTGGTCAACCGGGGGCTTTGGGCACAGTCTGTGAGTAAGGCTTTGTTCGTATTGGGTGTTTGGCGAGGGCCTAGGACATGTGTTTGTAGGCAAGATATTCAGGTATTCTTCAACACACCAGGTGTGGTTGTTGGATACTTGGGTTGGGGATACCAACTGATCTCATACACAACACAGCGCGATACGATTGTTCACCCATGTTTGGTCGTTGTTCGTTTGCTAACGAGCATCACGGTACCAAACGCTTGCCAAAAATCTTGATACTAATAACAAACCTCTTATGAATCGATTCTGCCTCTGCTATATCGTGTTCGCTCATTCTTCTCTCGTCTTGGCCCCTCTTTTTTTTTCCTTGTCAAAAGTCTAACGGAAACATACCATATTCTCGCCACGTACCATGCTGTCTGAGCAGCAAAACACCGATATGCACGATGCACCCAATTTCTCATGAAAAAGAGCAAACACATTCTGGATCGTCATGATTGTCGCAGGCGTCGTACTCATGCTACATGTCTTGTACAAAGCTACCAGGCATAGATGTTACAAGAGACAACTTTGTAGGGCTCAGGGCTTCCAGTTCGGAAGGGGGAGGCATGGGGAGGCAATGGAGGACAGACGACAGGAATGTGGATTGCAGAGGCCGTTAAGAGTGGTGACAAGGAGGTGCAGTGGTAGTAGTAGCATTGGTAGCAGCGAGATGTCTATTCTACCGCAGTATGAGCAGTTTGGAGCGGGGGAAGTGTGTGCGCAGGATGTGCATGTTGAGAAGAGGGGGCGGTATACGTATGTGTTGGGGGTGCAGTGGCCTGGACGGAGAGGATGAGACAGAATGATAGGCAAATGTATCTACGTACATAGTATGTACAGTACGTAGGAGAGGTTGGAGGTCGGAGGTTGAGCCGAGGATGCAAGGGTCAAGCATGACGGAGGCGGAAGGTACCGGTTTGGCGCACCAAGACCAAGGCGAAGACGCCCGCGGCCGGTGGAGCTTTCTTTTTCTGTATCCGAGCTTTGCGCAACTTCTCCGCCGCCGCCGCCCACCCACCTTCAACGACTGTAGCTGCAATTGGGTTCCACCACCAACTCACAACACCCTCAACATGCTGGCTGCTCGCTCCTTCGCCTCGCCCGCCCGGCAATGCCTGCGCCAGGCCAACCGCTCCAGATGGGCGCCTGCGCTGTCCCAGGTGAGCTTCTAGCCGGACCAGCCCTTTGCCAAAGTCCCACTTGTTCGCGAATATCCTGTCTTGGGAGTGAGTGAGAGAGATAGAGAGACAGAGAGATAGAGAGGAGGAGCGCGGGGAGAGAGGCAGTGAAGAAAAATAACTGGCAAAAGCAAAGAGAGAAAAAAAGGCTGATACATGGCCCAGGTCTCGGCTCGAACATATGCCTCCGAGGTCGCCAAGTTCCACGGAACAAAAGGCAGCGACGGCAAGTACTCGGTCACCCTGATTGAGGGCGACGGTATCGGCCCTGAAATCGCGCAGTCAGTCAAGGACATCTACTCGGCCGCCAACGTGCCCATCAAGTGGGAGTCGGTCGACGTCACCCCGCGCCTCAACGAGGAGGGCAAGACGGTCATTCCCGACGAGTCCATTGCCAGCGTCAAGAAGAACCTGGTCGCCCTCAAGGGCCCGCTCGCAACGCCCATTGGCAAGGGCCACGTCTCGCTCAACCTCACGCTCCGCCGCACCTTCAACCTCTTCGCCAACGTCCGTCCCTGCAGGTCCATTGCCGGCTACAAGACGCCCTACGACGACGTGGACACGGTCCTGATCCGCGAGAACACCGAGGGCGAGTACTCTGGCATTGAGCACATTGTGGTCGATGGCGTCGTGCAGAGCATCAAGCTCATCACCCGCGAGGCCTCTGAGCGCGTGCTGCGATACGCTTTCCAGCACGCTCGCGACATTGGCAGGAAGAAGGTCCGCGCTGTGCACAAGGCCACCATCATGAAGATGTCCGACGGTCTCTTCCTCAGCACCGCCCGCGAAATCGCAAAGGACTTCCCCGACATTGAGTTTGACGCCGAGCTCCTCGACAACACGTGCCTGAAGATGGTCACCGACCCTGTCCCATACAACGACAAGGTGCTCGTCATGCCCAACCTGTACGGAGACATTCTCTCCGACATGTGCGCTGGTCTCATTGGCGGTCTCGGTCTGACCCCATCCGGAAACATTGGCGACAACTGCTCCATCTTCGAGGCTGTCCACGGATCTGCGCCCGACATTGCTGGCAAGCAGCTCGCCAACCCCACCGCGCTTCTTCTTAGCTCCATCATGATGCTGCGACACATGGGTCTCAACAGTGAGGCCGCCAACATCGAGCAGGCTATCTTCAAGGTCCTCGCCGAGGGCAAGGTAAGTCGCATTTTGTATGCTCTTTGCAAAGGACCAGTTTGCTGATTTCTACTACAGACCATCACCGGCGACCTGGGCGGCAAGGCCAAGACTTACGAGTACGCCGACGCTGTCATCAAGGCGCTCAAGTAGATTAGGTTATGGATTTGATGAGCATGGACACGACCGAAGGGTAGCCATTGCATATCTGGATATGTACTAGTCCCTGTACTATAGCTGCCATTTAGCTAGATATACGCCGATACCTCTTGAAATTTGCACGTTGACAACGTCTTTTTTTTCTTTTTGGTTTTGTATCTTGCGCTGCAGACGAGTTTAAGCGTGGATGAGGGCTGATGTGCCTTGCATAATCACTGTGCAGCGCGAGCAAGAATAGCCGAAGGCGACGCGCCTTGACCTGCGAACCATGAGCTTGTCCGCCAAGTGACCATTTATCTCCAATGCCGCCCAAACCTCCCTTTCGCTTGCCTGCGAAACCTCCCCCTGCCTCAAAAGTGCATATCAAGCCTTCACTGCCGTCCTTGACCGCAAAACCTGCTGCCCGAGTTCCACCACATTCAAAGCCTGCTATAGCTTCAGCACCAAGCAAGGCTACCCCACCACCACCACCACCACCACCGTCGGGATGGCCTGAGCAGAGTCGTTCGGGCTCAAGTAGCCGCTACATGAAATGGGGCACCAACGGCCTTGTAGCGATATGCGCCATGCTGTTTCTGCGCGACCACTATATCGAGTTCCAACATGTGCGCGGCTCCTCCATGGCACCGACGCTAAGTCCGGATGCGCACGAGACGGGCAGAGAAGACTATGTGATTGTGCGGCCATACCTTGAGCGAGGCAGGCGGCCAAAAGAGAAGCAAGACAATGCATGGGGCGTTCAGCGCGGCGACGTGGTGACGTTTTGGAAACCACATAAACCCTCGGAGATGGGTATCAAGCGCGTAGTAGCCGTCGAGGGCGACACGGTATACCCGACTCGCGGCTACGCTCTCGACCCGGCATCCCGCGTCTCCAAAATACAGGGCTTTCCGGACGGCCTTGCAGATGACGACCCGGATTCGGTTGTGCCTGTGTCTCAGCAACAAGAGCTTGGCAAGGTGGTGGTGCCATATGGGCACGTGTGGATTGAGGGCGACAACTGGCGCAAGAGCCTGGACAGCAACGACTTTGGGCCAATTAGTAAGGGACTCATCCAGGGCAAAGCGGTCAAGGTCTGGCGGGACTGGTTTAACCTGTTGGATGTGGGGGATGAGAGGAAGAGGAGGGAGGGCAATATGAGGAGTCGGGTTGTAGAGGGGCAAAGCGAGATTCCGGCCGTGTTCTTGGAGTAAACAAGTATATGAGGAGGGACTGGACACTAACAGCATGATTCTAGCTATGTATCCATGTGCCGCCTCCATCTGGTTCTTTGATTCACAGCATCCAGTACTCGCCTTTGCTGTTCTCGCCGACAATGATGCAGTCGAGACCACTAGGTTTGCAGTTGGAGAATAGAGAGGCGATGCCGGGAGGACCTACACAGGCCAGCACATTGACGTGGTGACTTGGGACTTGGGCACTGGCAAGATCAAAGGACTGAGCCAGATGTGATTTGGGACGCCCGGCTAACCCGCAGTCCCAAAATGGCACCATGGTACCTGAGCTGCTCTAGTACGTCAGAGGGCATGTACTCGGCCTCTTGGAGGCGCTTTGATAACCCCGGCAAAGGTTGTAAAGTGGAACTCGCAGCTTCCAAGGGTGAAGGACAGCGTGTTGAGCAGCCGGATGCTGGTCGATTATGACTGCAGCATGGATACATGAAACCATATTAGCAGTGGCTATCGTTATTGTCACCGGACATTCAGCTGGGCATGTAGTGGGAGCGGTCTATGATACAGGGCTGCTAGCACAACCAGGACAATTTTCGTGCAGAGATCATTGTCGCTGTACAGAACAGGAATTGCTGCATGCATAATATGGATACTCGCCGCTATCGTTACAGTCCAACCAACGTACGCGCTCTCGTCTCGTGTTGTCTGGTCTCGTCGCCCTCGACCCCTCGTCCCCTCGACCCCTCGCGGGCGAGACCCTGTGCGTTACGTCTTCCCCGCGCTAGCTTGACGGCCCCACCACGCCAACGCGTGTTGCATTGCACCACAGCTCACCGCTCAGACCAGACCAGACCACCTGGCCAACAACAAAAGCTTCCTCTGTTCTGTGCTGCTGTGCTGCTCAGCTCCAAAGTGCTTTTTCCCTCCTTCCGACCTGCATACCCCGTACTCCCATATCCCACAATGGCCGCTGCATACCCCCCAGGCGGAACCTTCTTCGACACCCTCTCCAAAAGCTTCGTCGATGTCCCCGTCGACGAGTCCAAGGACAGTGCTATCCGCACCACGGATTTCCTCGAGGCTGCCGAGAGCCTGACGACCCTGTTCGATGTCTTGGGTGGTGCCGCTTTCAAGCCCGTCAAGAGCGACATGACTGGCAACATCAAGGTGTGTGCAGAGTCCAAAGTCAACACATCAACCGCCAGTAGTGTACTGACACGAGACAGAAAATCCGCGACAGGCAGCTCGCTGCGCCAACCCTCTCAGAAACCCTCCAGGACCTAGTTCTCAATGAGCTCAAGGAGAAGAAGCACACTGCCACCGAGGGCCTTGTATGGCTGAACCGGTATGCACCCATGATCCCTTGAACCATCAGCTCCACGACCCTGTACTGACAACGCTTCTTTGCAGTGGCCTTGACTTCACTGCCCAGGCCCTTCGTCACAACATCTCCAACCCCTCGGAAGAGCTTTCAGCATCCTTCCGTGAGGCCTACGGCAAGACGCTCAAGCCCCACCACTCGTTTGTCGTCAAGCCGCTCTTCAGTGCCGCCATGAGCGCCACCCCGTACCGCGCCGACTTTTACAAGAAGCTGGGCGACGACGACACCAAGGTCCAGGCCGAGCTGGACAAGTGGCTGACTGCACTAGAGAAGGACGTTGCTGTCCTGAACGAGTTTCTGGCTAGGAAGGAGGCCAAGTGGTAAATGCACTGCTTCTACACGTATTGGAAGACGTGGAAATGTACAAAAATAAAGCAAAAGACTATAATGACGATTCATGTTGTACGACTGTCATGACGATGTGAGTGGCTTTCCATGTGCTGCATGAAGCCTAACCCTTTTCCGCATGTATGCCGTGATGCTCGTCTCATCCATCCTGACCCGGTTTTTTCCTCTGGAACACAAAAAGTGCCTCGTCTTTGCCGGCAAAGCTCGGTAGTGGCATTCTCAAAGTGAGTTCAAAGTGACTCAAGTTCTTGTCCACCCAATCGTCAACAACCATATCCCTGAACGCTGTAAAGCCGTTTCCGTTCTGCGTTCCCGCCACCACTATGGTGTCGCCTTCAAAGGCCTTGAGTATCGGGCCTGTAAAGTCTCCCGTAGCCTGGGGGTATACGAGTAGCAACACGCATCCCTTGCCGCCGTTGTTCTGCTTCAGATACTGCTTACCGTCCATTTTGATGGTATCCCGTATCCAGGAGACACGGTACTCGCTAACCTGGCTGTCGATGGCCCTGACGTCGAGCGCCTTGGGAGCGCCAATGTGAGATAAGGGGAAGTGCCGCAGCATGTACGTCCAGTACCCGTTTCCAGACCCGACGTCGAGGATGGGCAGGACGTTTTCCTTGCTCGGCCGCGCCGGCTGCGCTAGTTTGGCCACGACGTGCAGCGCCGCGTACGAAGGCACGACGCAGCCAAAGTGGTGGTAGAAGAGCGGCAGGATGTGATGGCTTATCTTGGTGTGTGTGGTGGATGCGAGGGGCCCCGCCCATTCCAACTCTTCACACGAGTATCTCCATAGGTCCAGGTAAGGGTTAGTATGCTGCCGGTCTTTTTTACTTGGCAACAGACCTAGATTGGGCGACGTGGTGTTGTGGAAGCGCGAGGTCAGGTACGTGGCTATCTCCTGGCGTAGAGTGTGTGCTTTTGCACTTTTGAGGAAGCTGTTGAGTGCTTTTGGGAGGTTGGCCGAGGCGCTGAAGAGGGCCGTGTATGCTTTTACTTCCTCGAGCGAGGGGTGCGGTGGGTCTGTCTAGGTGGTTGTTAGGATACAGGTGGGATTCGTGTTGCAGTGGGCAATTTTTATTTTATTTTTCTTTTCATTCAAACAAAAGAATTAGCACATACAGGCTTTCCATCGTCATCTAGATACCATGCATGCAGCCCATGTTGCCTTTTTGCGTCAATGGCTCTCTGCGTGACATGCAGTGTAGTCTCTGCCTGCGCCCGGTAAACATAGTTGTCCGTAGGTGGGATGTCGAACGCTTCTCCCAAGCATCTTGCCAGCGGCTTTTGGCTGTACAATGGCGAATATTTTTCTTCAGACCATTTCTCCACGAATGTATCCGGGTTGAAGTTCTTCAGCGCCATGGTGGTAGCCGTCAGCACGTGACGAAGCCGTGTCTGGGGTCGTAGCTCCACCGAACCACGAGCAAAAACCAATCCCCTATTCTCCCAAGCTCTTTTTCACGTTCAGCAAGTCTTACTCAAACCGGCTGTAGATAGTTGGTACGCAAAGTGGTCGTTGCTCTCCTCTATTGGCATGCAGACCTAGCCTTCTGCACGCTTCGGCAAGCAGCCAATGACGTCTTGCTGATCAACAAGCCGCGGCCATCTCGTCATCCATCACTAATCCAAGCGGCCATCTTCCGTCCCCACATCAGCGACTCTGCTAGCTTTACTACGTCTTAGTCACTCATTGCAAATGCTATGTGCGAAGACAAAACGGAGCTTCGAGATGATGCACCAACCAAACCGGCGTCTACTAACGAGTATAAAGACGTCCAGAGACGACCCATGAGCCAAAATCTCCTTTCGTGATGACAGACAAGACAACACCCAGTGAACCTCGTTCTTCTACACCTGATACCCCGTACTCGACCACTACAAAGACACTCACAGTACTTATTGGCCTCGTAGCAGTCATCCTGGCTTTCTCAAGCGTGTTCCGCAATACATTTTCCTCTGTCATCGCAAAACCCGCCGCTCGTGCAATGTCGACCTCAGCACCGGCTTCCATGAAGATCACCAAGCGCCCTTCGTCGCAGCGTGGACACGCCGACCACGACTGGCTGTACACATACCATACCTTCTCCTTTGCATCCTACTATGACCCGCGACACGAGAGCTGGGGGCCCCTGAGAGTCATCAACGAAGACAGAGTCAAGCCCGGTACTGGATTTGGTATGTATACCCTACCAGGTTATATACCCCGTTCGCCGCTAACACCAACAAAACAGGCACCCACAGCCACGCAGAGTTCCTCATTTTCAGCTACATTGTCAACGGCGTCCTCGAACACAAGGACAGCATGGGCAACCTCGAGAACCTCAAACGCGGCGAAGTCCAATTCACCAGCGCCGGCACCGGTATCCGTCACTCCGAGTACAACAGGAACACCGACTCGGAAGTCCATTTCCTCCAGATCTGGGCCAAGCCCAACAAGAGGGGTCTGAAGCCGCACTATGAGACCAAGAAGTTTACCGACGAAGAAAAGACGGACAAGCTCGTTAGAATCATGGAATACACCGACAGGCTAAACGACAGCAAGAACGCTATTGGCCTGCAGGCTGATCTCAGCATGGATGCATCCATCTTGTCGCCCGGCAAAAAGGTCGTGCATGAATTGGTTGCTCAAGGACCGAGGAAGTTGTTTGCTCACGTCGTCATGGGTGGACGGTCGCAGCCAAAGCAGGGCGGAGCACAAATCAAGATTGGAGACACTGTATTGGGTGAGGGTGATGGCGCTGCCATTGATGGTGTCAGTGGGCCCGGCAAGATTGAGATTGAAAGTGTGGGCGACAAGCCGGCCGAATTTTTGCTGTTTGACCTTGGGCCCGAGGATGCGTGAGGCAACGGATAGAACAGATGGTAGATGATTGTGTTATTCTCTTTTCCTTTTGATTTTTAGAACGGCATTTGGTAGCGTTGCTCTCACCATGGATTTACAATTTGAAACATCATGCTCACAAGGTTATGTTCCCGTAAAAATACCATTGTAGACGATCGCCCCAGACCCAGTTCTTCATGGGTTCACTACACTGACAACTGCAGCCACGGAAGAGATTGTCCAAGTGATAGTCAAAAGCCCAAGCATTGGGGTACAATACCTAGATCCAGTTAGTTGAGATGAAGCTAGCAGCATGCGCGTGTCTAAATATTAGACAAGAAGAAAAAGGGGGGCGGTACGTACTCTTCTGCCGTAAGGCCGATGAAGCCAAGCCAGAACATCCACTGAGAGATCCACAGGAAGAACATACTAACGATTGCAATCAACGTCAGTCTGACCATGCGGCGTTTCGTCTTGCGATTGTTGTGGCCCTTGACAGGCAGCGTGCCATATACCGCGTACGTGTGGCCCTCGCCGTGCATCAGCGGTGTCTCTTCCAAATCCCAGTCTTTGTCTATCCAATATTCTGCTATTTTCTCTTCTAGCCACGTCCACTGCTCGGCAAAAGGCTCCCTGAGCTGCGCGGCGAGATGCATATCCCTCGTGTTGATGGGGGCGGGATATGAAGTATCGCCGTCGTCACCTGATGTACTTGCATCCCATAGCGCTTGTAGAAGTAGCACCGAGGAGACGAAGACGACAAATACCCACAGGAGCGCTCCGGCGTACATGTATCGAGCGGATGGCATGCTGGCTAGTTTTTGCATAGCTCCACCGTAGAAGCTGTGCTCATGACCATAGGCAACTGTTGTCAATATGGACGAGGCGGAGAGTGCTTGAAGCACGATTTCTGACACTACGCTTGCGGCTACTGTAGAGAAGGTCGATCGGTTGTAGGGGTTTACGAGGGTCAGGGGAACGGTGAGCCAGGTCAACCGAGGTATCGAGCACCAAAGGAATGCAAGGTCGATTATCGAAACTGCTTCGTAGCCAGGTGTTGATTGGATTAGCCACGCGTTGACGCAGTTTGCGAAAAAGTAGAAAGCGGCTATGGCAAGGCCCTTGGGGAACCAAAGTATCCGGTTCAAGGGCCTCGGTGCCGTTGATCTGGCGCCTAGCTTTGATCCAAAGATTCCTGTGAAAAGGGCGGCCAGATTGATAAAAATCAGACTTATCCTCTTCCATTCGTTGGAAGTACATGATTGTTCGGAATCTTTTTCCTCCTGGCCTTTTCCTCTGTTGGCTAGATTCGAGTAACCAGACGAGTTCACATACCACGTCCATGGAACCATGTCGAGAGGAGTCATACTAGCTAATTGACGCCAGTGCTGCGGCAAGCCGTGCCATCCTTCTTCAGCTCCACACAAATCATGGAGCCAGCGCACGTAATCAATCCGAGTTTCAAACACATGACAAGACCCGCTACATGTGTTGTAACTGATGTTGCGACAGAAACATTTCCTGTCCACTGCACGTGTGACTTTGCAATAGCCGTCGGAATCGATTTCGCAAGCATTGGTGGTACATTCACCATGCAGTTGTACTACACTCTCTGGCATTGATGTGAAGCACTGGGGCCAGCCCCATTCTTTTGTAGGAATGTAGTCGTGAACAGTCGTTTTGAGCCCTCGCGTCCAATTGCTGGGAAGAGCAGCAGACCCACAGGTAGCACTCATCCACAACCGTTCTCTCGTTGACGCCAGACCGGCCCCAGCACAGCCTTCCGTTGCGAGGCTTGCATCGAATGTCCTGCAGAAACACTGCTTGTCGAAGTAATCTCCATATGGTATGTTACGATGTATAAGGTCGTACCCAACAATCTGAGCATCTAGGGCGACCATGGAATGCTGTGATTCACGATATTCCCATGGACGAGCGGCGTTCCCTGTATGTCGAGTATAAGCCTCAAAACCACACGATGTCATGATGTGTCCAAAAGACTCCGTTGATGAAGCAGACATGGACTCTGTTAGACATGCCGGCGCCTTATTAACAACACCAACAGACGCATATCCTTTGGCTAGCGAAGCTGGGGAGAGCGTTTGTAGCCCATTGGCATCACCGACCTCAACGAGCCATGTCCGATCCGTCACTGCACGAATCCATTGGTATAGCTGTGCTTTGGCCAGCACCGAACGACTGCAATACGAAATGTACGCTCCAACGACTTGAGGGGAAAGCTCAGTATTGAGACAGCTGAGTTGGGTTCGCCACTGGTGCCGAGTACAAATGACTCCAAAGTGCCGCATGCATTGCTTTTTTGTGCACTTTGTCATGGCACTCAACCAAACCGTTGGATCCTGCTGAGCGATACATTGAGGCATAGGTATCAGATGCTCAGGGTACACCCAGTCGGGGGGAGCACCTAACGGTGTTAGAGTTGGGTGTTTTTCACTGGCTACGGTCTCATTTGGACGTAGGGATGTTTCTGCAGCCATGCTTAGTACCAGCGTGAACCAGTGTTGTACGAAGTGAGAATTACCTTGAATCACATCCTCCCCAGCAGCGACCGCGAGCAACGCAAACCAAGCTGCATGGATTTTCATTCTGCAGAAGTTCCACGCATATATGAAGGAAGAGGTTGTGCGAGGAAGTTCAGCTCAGCCTGATGTTGTCGGTTTGCGGGGTTGCGGCGCAGCGGCGCTAAGGTTTGTGTAACCGTTATTGATACACGGCCAGTAAAAGCAATCCATTTGAGAGTCATCGAAAACTATTGATAATACCTCGAAACTCCTTGGAAAATGCTTTTGTGACTATTCGACAAACCTCGGCATTATAACAAGTGGGAGCTTTAGTAAGATTTTGATGTTTATCCCTCTCCTTTTTGCTGGCAAACCCACTTTTCCCATGCGCATTTCTAGACACCGACAGCTCACTCTCAGTTCTTCTTCTTCTTTTTTTTTTTTTTTTTTTACTTTTTTTAAGCAAGATTACAGACTAGCATGCATCACTGGACAGCAAATGACCTACTTGTCTCGCATTAATCGCATACCCTTGCCTTATCCATCACTATTATGAAACTGATACTCCCCATCCTGTTCGCATCTCCCCTGATGAACAGGTTGCTCAGAGACCACACGAAGACTCTGGGTACTATCCATTTCACCACAGTATTTTTCATCCAATACAGCGAATTAAGCTATGGCATGATGCGCCTCCTCACAAATTGTATTAAAGAGAATTTCATAACTGTAGAAAGTATCCTATAACATGGTTACGATCAGCAGTTTCTGATGTTTTCTAGGATGCTATATTAATCTAGTCGACTTGGTGATGTGCACGTGGTAAAAGTCCAGCGTTTGTCTTCGTAATATCATGTGTGTAGATAACATCTTAACTAAATCTTCCCAATTTTACCTGGATTCTATAACTGATTTCTTGCGCCTAGCGTCTCTTCATCTTCCTAACGTTGCAGTCATGTCGGATAACGCCGACGCCACGCTAGGATTGCCAAATCCTCTCATAGGAAGTCCAGGACCGAATCGCTTGATGAATCTAGCGATTCCCATTCCCTCCTCTATGGTAGGTTCTGGGTTCTTTCTTGTCAAATCTAGATATCCTATCTCTAATCTCCCACGTGACATTCACCAGGCACACCCATTCCGTCGCCGGCGAAGCTGCGCTATTCAATCTATGTGAGAGGTTCTATGAAAATGGCTCCTGAAAAAGTTTCTTGTGACAAATAAGATGCTATCAAATGTGACACATGCAAGAGACGATACAAGACATGCAACGAAGTTCCGCCGGAATTTTTCGATTGCGTCAGTGATCCTCAGCAACTGGGCGAGCATCTCGCCACTAATGGACCAGTGTCCTTCCGGCAAGTCAAAGCGTACAAGAAAGCAGTGCGAGACTATACCTCCCGTGTTAAAGCCCATATCCGTGAGACTGTATCTCAGGCCGACAAGAATAGGAAAAGGAGCAGGGCTAACGAGGCGGCCCATGCCTCCAGCAACACTTCTGGTGCTGATGTCAATGTTCTTGCTGCCTAGTGATAGTTGCCTCACTAGTATTTTGTCATGTCTCTGTTGATATAACGCTGTTTGCAATACATAATCAAGGATATACTAACAACCAACACAACCAATAAACCACAAATCTTTGACTAAATATAGTGTTGGGTAATATGTCAATGTCTGTATCCTTAACCCATCTATTATACTCGTCTAGTCAGCCTCTCATTCAATCATATACTAGATCCGATTACTCTCCTTCCAGCGCTTTACTAGGGGACCCTAGAAGAGTTGTTGTGTATGCTGTTAGCTATATTAAACTAGTCTTCAGGACAGAAAAGAATTGGAGATATAGAGACGATAAAAACCACAATGATCCCGTATCTCAAGTTCCAAAGCCCAGTACTAGGCCCGTTCTACACAAAGTCGGTCTGACGCTTTGCCATACATTTCCGTTCATCGTGTCCAGATAAAACTGTTCACTCTGGACGACTTGCGTAGTGTAATGAAGAGTCCTACAACAGGCCAGGAAGAAAGAACACAGGATGATGGACATCAAAGAGTTTCTCTCCATCGAATCCTCTTTCCCTTCTTCCGTTTCAAAACTATCAAGTGCTCTTGATGAACGACGTTCTTGTGACTCGAGACATGGGCCATGGGGCTTGAAAAAAGATAAGGGTAAGCAATCGGTTAAGATTGAATGCGGCGGTAAGAGAAACGTGGCTGAGAGTGTCTCTGGTCATAGCTGTGCATGGTGGGAAGGAGAGTACACCGTAGTGTTGGTGACAGAGAATGACTTTGCAACATGCAATTGTAGACCCATGTAACTGTTAGACTTATAAAATCGAGTTTGTTAGGTAACTCAATGCGGTTTCACAGAATCTGGATACAACATGATGCTCAAGTGATCTAAGACTCGCATCCCATTTATGCATGGTGGTATGCCTGGGCTCTACTTGACTCAAATTTGCTGATGGATCGTATGGCATTTCGTCGTCCATAAACTCCACTGTACTCTGGAATGCTGCTGCGCCGTCGTATGATAGCGGTATTGTTGCTGGGTAAATGTAGAGATAGCCGTGGGATACGTCGATGTGCAGTACTTACATCTGTAGATGAATGTTGCGGGTGCTGTGAGTAACAGCGAGAGATGACGTCATACCCCGTGCTTTCGCGTTAAGCGACGCGTTGCCCCATTGCCTCCACTATCTACGCAGCCATCCTCGAACACGCCATCCACAGCCATGTCTTTGTACCATCGAGATCTCAGATTTTTCGCATTCAAGTGGTGTGAGGATGAAGATCCTATGTGACCCGTATCTGCAGACGTGATTCATCATGACATCAACGCCAAACCCTAGTGGGGGTACATACATGCTATGATGGCATTCTACTACCAAAACCCATCATGAGCACACGACGGCCCCGTCTGCAATAAAACCTCGCTGTCTCATAAACACAATCGATCCATCACTCGATCCATCTCAACTCTCCGCATCTTCATACTCTAATCACCTTTTTCTACCTACCACCACAATCATACATATCTGTACTCCAAGATGCCTCGTCAGGTCGCGCCTCCACCATCTGGAGAGTTCCAGGTCGTCGTCACCAAACCCTTCGACGGTGAGTTCCTTTCGATGTGCATAGTCGGACACATACTAATGAATACCCCAGGCGCACCAACACACATGATTGAGGTAATCGGCGAGCCCAACCGCTCCGCCAGCATTCGCATGTCCAACTACAACGGCAACAGCAAGTCATCAGAGAAGAAGGGAGATGTCCCTCAGTAAGTGGAAAAGAAACCCCCACACCCAACTACCCAAGCATAGTGAAGTTAACTCTCTTCTTCCCCAGGGACGACGTCCGGGAACTCATGTCCCTAATTTCCGCACTTCGAGGCTTCCCCTCGCATCCCACCAAAGACATCTATGGTCTTGACACCAAGGTCGATTTCAACACCATGGAGATCCAATGGGGCAACCACGATGACGACCCGGCTATGGCTGGCGGCGAGGTGGCTGGCGAGCAAAAGGATGAGTTTAAGAGGATTGTCGACAGCATCGAGGCGCTTGCAAGGCAGTTTGCGAAGCAGGACTCGGCTATCTAAACGGATGAGAAAAGACTTGTTGGATATGTCAACATCAGCGTTAATCATGACATGACGACCTAATGAAATAAGGCTCAAAACTAGCCCATAACAATATCTTGCGCAAATTTTGCTATGAATGCATCGAGTGCCACATCGAATCAGTTGATATTCGCCCTCAATGGGGACGAATTCTTTCAATCAGTTTGCAGTTTTCTGTTCTTCATACCCAGACCTTCTCCAGGAGCAGCATGGTAATAATCCGATACAAATCGCGCCCTAACAGGCGCAGGAGACATTCAGGATACACACAGCGAAAGAGCAAAACGCTACCAAAGGCAGACACCAACCAATCATGTTGTATTCGAGAACATGTATCCCGCTAATAGAAAAAAGGGACATCGTTCCCATCACGCTACCATGCGATCGTGTCTAGCCGCCCTAAATCTTGTACACAATACCACCAGAGTACATGACCTTGTTTCGCTCACTAAGCGCTTCCAGTGCCTTTTCTGCTTCGTCTCTTCCAAACGGCTCCCTTCCGCTACCACCGCCCAGCCTCGCGTTCACGGCAGCAACAAGGGGCTCCACATCTGCAGCATCGTTGGCGAACAACGGGCCATCAATAAGTTGGCCCAGAGCCGTCTGGAAAACTTGCAGACGTGCAGGAGTGATATCCTGTGCTTCTTGAGACTCGCCTTCCTGCGTTGGAGGAAGCTGAGACTCGGGCTGTGATGAAGCAACGCTGAATTGTGACGAGGTGCCGGCCTGGGAAGATTGCGTGCGGTTGGCCGCGCGTTGCGCCCTCGGCGTAACGTTGTAAAGATCTTCGTTCGCTTCCTCCTCTCCTTCTTCGTCTTCACCATCTTCACCTGCGGGGGTGCGTGTTGTGCCTGTTTGTTGGCTCCTAGTCGAGCGTCCGCCGGTTCGTCGGGATTGTGTAGCATCTGCGTCATCGCCGTCTTCGTCTTCATCACCCGACGATTCTTCGTCTGTGGACATGGCGTCTGCGTCGCGCGTTGTGCGTCTTCGTTTGCGGCGATCATCCTCGACGACTTCCTTGAAGAGAGCGAATCGTAGAATCTGCTCTGCGACATCGGCATCCTTGCGCTCAACTCGCTTTGATAGACGTGCTTTTGCGTGTGCAGTCGAAAGACGGATGAGCGTCTCAAGGGTACGTGCAGTGATGGGAGAAGTACGGCGGGTGCCTGCATCAAGCTCGTCATTGCGTAGCGCAGAGTAGACACTCACAATGTGGTCTGCAGCACCCTTGGTAAGGATTGGCTTCTCGCGCTTGGCGTACTGGATGTACTTCTTGATGAACGGAATACTGAGAACTTCGGTCCTCCGTGAGGCGCCCCGCCCGACAGTAATGGTCACTCCAGAGTGCAACATGGGGTTGAATTTTTCATAGACTTCCGTTGGGCGATTGGCGTCGTTTTCAGTTTCAAGACCAACACCCAGCAGCTGAGCGCCCTCCTCGCGAACAGGCGCGCCCTCCTCCGTGCCGGGCTGCCGATATCGATGCATGCGAAGGACGTGCTCAGAGACCTGTCTGTCTCGCGCGTCCTCGATGTCGTCTGTCACAACGAACAGCAAATCAAAACGCGAAAGGAGAGAGTCTGGCAGGGCAATGTTGCGGTGCGGATCCTTGTGAATATCATACTGTCCAAAGATAGGGTTGGCGGCTGCAACCACACTGCAACGAGCGTTGAGCGACGTGTGGATACCGGCTTTGGCAATGGTGACAGTTTGCTGTTCCATGACTTCGTGAATTGCAACTCGGTCAACATCGGACATCTTGTCGAACTCATCGATACAGACCACACCACGATCCGCAAGAACCATGGCACCGGCTTCCAGTCGCCGTTCGCCCGTTTCCTTGTCAGAGGTAACGGCTGCTGTGAGACCAACACCAGAAGATCCACGACCGGTTGTGGCGATAGCAAGAGGAGCCGTGTTCAGAACGAAGCGAAGAAGCTGCGACTTGGCCGTAGAAGGGTCGCCAACCATCAGAATGTTGATGTCTCCTCTCAGATGCGTGCCATTGTCCAGGTTCTTCTCTTGTCCTCCAAGAAGTAGAAGCAATATGGCCTTCTTGATGTAGTCATGTCCGTAGATAGAGGGAGCGAGCGATTGCGAAAGAAGCTCGAACACACGCCTGTTCTTTGCAATCTTGTTGATATTGCGGATGTCAGTGTCGGTAATGTTGACCTGGGCGATGCCGCCACCTGACTTGGAGGACAAAAGGATGATGTTGTTCGCGAGGATTAGCGTGCGGAAAGTCGAACTGCCTGCTCCCGCGTTGCGGTTACCAAGCGACCGATAGATGCCAACCAGCTGGATACGGTCGCCGGGCTTGACACGGTCTACAAGGTCATCGTCCAGAATGACATCGACGGATCGCGGCAGCTGTCCAGCAGGGGCGCGCTCGGGCATCTCCTGGATGGATATGGTTTGGTGATCGCGGTAGGTGCAGTAGCCGTACTCGGTAATGAGGGCGTTGCCTTCGCCGTCGTCGGTGGGGTATACGCTTGTACTTGCAGCGCCCGTCGTCATGGTTTGGTCTCTGTACTCTCTCGAGTGGAACTTTTGCTTCGCTTCGTTGTAGTGCACACTCTTGACCACTTTTGGACGGACGAGAGAGGTCTTGGTAACAATACCCTCGAGTGAGACCATGTGGTTCAGCTGGTTGGAGCTCAGCGTACGCGGATTGCATGAGAACTCGCCGAAGCTACCAATGTATGCGCAATAGTACACGACATCCTCGCTAGTCTCTGACTTTGGTCGGTCTGTAAAGGTGCGGACGACGTCTTTGAGGGCACGGTCAAAGGCTTCTGCGAATTCAAAGGGTTGGTTGAGGAGGCCGTCGGCGAGTTCGCGGTTGTGCGAGCGGATTTCGTCTATGCTGACCTGGGTGCTGTTAATATGTAGACTCTTCGCCATGGGCACTGCTCCACTCACGGTGAGTCTCCGCTGTCCCCTGTTTAGCATCACCAGAATGTCTGGTCGGTAGCTGGAGCGGTCAGCGCCCGCAAGTTTGGTGAGCGAGCAATTGGGGCATACCTTCGCCTAGACACATCATCTGTACTCGTGTCAGCATTAAGCCCGTATTGAGGCTCTGTCCAGCGTACCCGGGTCAAGAAATTCCTGCGCAAGTCGCACGCGCTGGCGCACTTCTTCGTCCCTGATCACCTCGGCCATGTTGTTTGGTGTACGTCAGAAATCAGACAGGCCTAGCGGTCAGGAGGGCACAAGATTAGAAAAAAAAACAAGAATCTGTCACAAACAAAAGCAGAGGGTATCTCCAGGTGCGGGTAACTTGAACGTCTATTGTTTGCGCTGTTACCCCGGTGAAGTTACGAGGGGCAGATTCAGCCAGGGCCAGCGCGATCGCGTCCGCGCTAGTCCGTTTCCGTCGCACGTGTCTCGTCTCATTAACCCTCCTCTTCCAGCCTAGCATCCACCGTCCTTGTATCATCTCACATGCTCCAATGCCGTCTCCAGCTCATCGTTTGGTGCCACGCGTTTCCTATCGCCCATGAGTCCGCTCCAAACAGAGCAGAAGCGCTGTTTTTGCAAGCTGACATCAACTCCTCGCTGCGAGTCCCCCAATATGCCAGAGACCATGTCATACATCCGAGAGGGACCGAAAACACTGCTGCAACTCGGCCACCGGCATTCGCACTGACTGGGAGCTACAATGCGGCGTAAGAGGGGACTAAAACATCAACTAGCTAGCCCCACCAACACCACCGGCGCCCTTGTCACGAACTGACGTAATGGTTCATGCAGCATTCGAGTGCTCATATCGTGTCTACTTCCTCGATTGAATCCTTCTCAAACACATTACACTACTAAAAACATCATGGCACCCCGCGTATTCCTCATCACTGGCTGTTCCACCGGTTTCGGCGAAGAACTCGTCAAGGTCGTTCTTCAAAAGGGTGACTACGTCGTCGCTACTGCACGCAATTCCTCCAAGCTATCTTTTGAAAATGCCAATGACTCCAACAGTCTGCTTGTGGATCTCGATGTGACGAAAAAGGAGTCCATCGACAAGGCCTTTGACGCTGCAATCAACAGATTCAAGCGCGTCGATGTAGTCGTTAATAATGCTGGATACGGATTGATGGGCCCTTTTGAAACGTTATCAGAGAAGCAGATTAGGCAGCAGATGGAGATTAACTTTTTCGGCCTGATTGACGTGACGAGGAAGGCGATGGAGACCATGCGCGACTTGAAGACTGGAGGCGTCATCCAGCAAGTCACCTCGATCGGCGGCCAGATTGGTAAGTAAATTGCTGCCTATACAGCCGGGGCTACGATTGACAGGTGTCAGGTGTCCCCAACTTCTCCATCTACTGTGCTAGCAAATGGGCTGTCGAGGGCTTTACGGAAGCCATCTCCAAGGAAGTGAAGCCAGAGTGGGGCATCAAGTTTACATGCATTGAGCCTGGGTAAATCTCCGGTAAAAGAGAATCCTTGTGAAACATGAGCTGACTTTATGTTTCCACCTCTGCAGTGGCTTCCGAACCGATTGGTCTGGCCGCAGCATGGACTTTGGTGAAGTCTCTAATCCAGCGTACGCCCATGTCGACCCGAAGGAGCTGGCCCAAAAACGCCATGGTAACCAAGCAGGAGGTGAGTTGCCAGGCTGATTCAGAGTAGGTTATAAGCTCACAAATCTGTACAGATCCAGCAAAGGCTGCCAATGTCTTCTATGACCTAGCAGTTATGGACGATCCACCCATGCGCTGCGTTGTCGGTACTGACGCGTATAGCATGATCAACAAGAAGGTGGAGACATACAGTGAAAGCATCAAGAAGTTCGACAAGTGGAGCAACAGCACAGACGTCGAGGGCTACAAAGCGCCAAGCTAAATCCCAATGACGAAGTGACGAAGGAGAGCGCGATATACTCGAGATGGGGACCGAGTAGCGACGAAAATGTTACACTTGAGCACGATTGGTGCTAGTTAAAAAGAGCTGTCCGACGAATTTCCCTGTCTCCCTCTGTTCTTCTCTCGACCTTTGACTCTGTCTAGCACTGATGTTGCAACAGCTAGAGCCTGTCTCATACCTTTGAAGAGCGGTGAAGGGATTAAAACACGCCTCCTGAGCCGTGGTCTTTCTGTTTTGGTGATGTGAGACCCAAACGTAGACCCTTGGCTGCAAGGCGGCTTACGGTCGGCCGCACATGTACAATGTAGTCACTGTCGCCACGTTGCGCCCGGTGGTCAGGGTTGGCTTGTCCTCGACGTGCGAACAAAACAAATCATTGACGAACAGCAGTGCCACTGCTAGGACTTTGGGACTAACGATCACCCTGCAACCACAGATCGGAGCCAATGGAACGTTTCACTTCGCTTCGTAGTCAACCGGATCCAGTAACGATTAGTCATATGGAGTCGTGCGACGTCTCACGGGAAGCTTCAGTATGATTCCAGACCACCAAATATGATGCACGTGGCAAGAACCATACAGCCAGTGCAGGAATTAGTTCCAAAGGCGATCACTGGCATCACCGGGACAATTCGAATGACCAAGACGCCAATCGTATCGCGCAGTCGTTGAAGTGACGGCACTTTACAAACCTGAACGCGCGCATGACATTTCCGAGCTTGGCTTCTCTCTAGAAAGATTGTATAGTTGTTCGAAGCGGACATGACGTTGCTGTTATTGCACGGCTCCTCCGTATGCCAACTAATACAGGTTGTCATTGCAAGCCTAGCTCATTTTGCTGCCATCCCCCTCACCAAAAACCGTGTTAAACCAGTACTGAGAGACTAGCCAGTGTCTTCTGACCCTTCTTTAATCTAAGAATGCCCGTCGACTAACGGGTTTGGAAGCTCTCGGCTTGGAGGGTTTCGAACATGCATAGACTAGCCTAAATGTTCGCACAAGACTATGTCCAATCAGTCCACTTGCTCATTACACAGGCTTCACGGCCAACTTCAGTCACGAGAAACGAGGTCGTCACAATAGTATTCACCGCTGTTCACATCGTGAAATCTGACTAGAAGCCTCGGGGTCAGCTGGCAGTTGTGGTCGCAAACGAAGAAAACCTCAAGGCCAACTACCTGCGCATGACCGCTGACGTGTTTCTCTCCCTGCTTCCATATAAACCATGGTTCACTCTTTGGCAGGGCTTGATGAGTTCTGCACTGCTGGTTACTGAGCCGACAATACTACTTACCTCGAATCATAGAAGACTTTGGGATTATGATTTGTGACTCGAGTCTTGCAAGATCTACTACCGCTCTGCTTAGCGCGCTGTTCATTACTAGCGCTAGCTTTGTGCCATTTATTGTTATAAAGAACGCAGTTGCAAGTCCGCTCTCAACACCGCAGCCAACACCTTATACCAGGCCGAATCCGCGTCCTCTGCCCAATGCACAAGCAGGCCCTCCACTACTAGATGGTCTTTACCCAGACCCCGAGCCATGT
The DNA here is from genome assembly GCA_002161795.1 of Curvularia sp. IFB-Z10. NCBI lineage: Eukaryota > Fungi > Ascomycota > Dothideomycetes > Pleosporales > Pleosporaceae > Curvularia > Curvularia sp. IFB-Z10. Next base: position 205,221 of record JPSZ01000016.1, on the reverse strand, counting down.
CGGGGGAATTGTTCCTGGATTCATGATCCTAGTATCTGGTATGAAGATGGGACGTACTGGCGTTTCTCAACTAGCGGCAACATTGCCATTGCTACAGCACCTTCGCTGGGGGGACCTTGGCACTATCAGGGAGCCCTGTTGCATAACGGTACGAGAATATTTGTGAGTGACGGACAAGATATCTGGGTAAGTGCAGTCTCCTCATACCTGATGAATATTGGATCTCTGGGGACCTCTCATGACCGTATCCAGGCGCCATCAGTGACCAAGCGAGGCGACACATACTACTGCCACTATTCCATTTCCGAAATGGGCCTTCAAAACTCGTCCATTGGAGTCGCCACGTCGCTCTCGCTCTCGCCAGGTAGCTGGCAGGATCACGGCAGCATCGGCCTCCCTCTCTCCGACAAGTACAACCTCATTGACCCCTTTGTGTTCCAAGAGACACCAGACAGTCCCATTTACTTCACGTTTGGCTCCTTTTGGCAAGACATTTTCCAAGTCGAGCTCCATCCGCACGACGACATGAAAGCATTTGGGGACTGGGCGGTCCAGAATCAGCGCATTAGCAATATTATACGAAATGGCACAGTAGGTGCGTTGGTAGCAGAGGGCGCTGTCATGCATAAGGAAAAGGAATGGTATTACGTGTTTTACAGTGTCGGCTTCTGTTGCCACACGCCAGAGACAGGCCTCGCTCCGGACGACCAAGTGTACCGTGTCGTCGTCTGCCGCTCAGAGACACCCAAAGGTCCGTTTTATGACCGCGACGGCAAGAGTTGTCTAGAGGAGAACGGGGGTACGACGGTTCTGGCTAGTCATGGAGATGTGTACGCACCAGGTGGACAGGGCATCATGGTGCACCCAGAGAATGGCAGGACGGTCATGTATTATCACTATGGTAAAGTTCAGGGTGACTTGGGCATCGACCACATGATTGCTAACTCTTATCTTAGTTCGCCCCAGTGTCGGTTACGAAGCTCACGACTTCTTGTTTGGGTACAACTATCTCGGCTGGGAGGATGGATGGCCTGTGGTTGTCGTTTCTTGAATGTCTGGTTTGCGCAAGCAGTTTATTGATTTTTTTTTCTTGGTCTTAAGGGTGGCCCAAAGGCTGATGGGTTTGAGCTAGAGGTTTTTTTTCACACAAGGGGACTTTATTCTTTTTCTGCACAAACGGGCTCGCTGAAGGCTCTCGGCGGCTCTACGCTTCAGGGAGTTGGAAATATCTTTATGTAGGCTGTTCTTTTCTGTTTTTCGTTGGTTCATATAGCGATCAACGTCCCCTCCGTACTCGTAAGCTGTGCAAGGATCTGAATCATGCGGGGTAGCGACATTGTCAGAGAGCGTCGAGCTTCTTGCATTGCACTTGTGAACAGCTATATCGTTGTGGAAGCCAGGCAAAATGACCAATTTCTGCTGCAATTGATCGCCCTGAACTCTGTTGGCAACCTCATGCAAGCCGTGGTTTGAGGACGGGCAGGCAGATGTAGTGCTACGAAATAGGCCTAGCGGGATATGACGTCAGTGGGTTTCCCGTCCCGCTCGTGCCGAATGGTCGCACCACCCCTGCGCGCTTTCCCAATACTGACTGCCTGACTGCCCTTTGCAGGGACATGATGATGATTACAGGTTTGTTAATCCGTGCGGGCCACTACAGGCTCTGCGCATATACCTGACGCTTGCTCCACCGCCTCTGCCACACGCCTCATTCCTCAGCCTCTTCTCCCGTCCAAGCCCCAACGTTGCCCTCGCTACTCCACACGGCTGCTGATCGCTGATCGCTGCGCACGGCCAGCATCATGTCTAAGGAAAAGGGCCTTAAGAAGATCCTGCATCCTTTCGACCACCGCGTCTCCGAGAAGGTCGAGGAAATCGAGGAGAAACTCGAGCACACCAAGCTGAGAGGAGCGCATATCAAGGCAGTACACCTCAAGCACAAGGTTGGGAAATTCACCAATCTCTTCAACGCTAACCATCGCCATGATGAGGAGCATGAGAAAAGGACGGATGCCAAGAGGACCAAGATTGCCGAGAGCCACCGCTTCCATAGCTTCGCGCCTGAGAGAGACGGCAACCTGGTCAAGTGGTACGTCGACGGCCGAGACTATTTCTGGGCTGTTGCAGAGGCCTTGGAGAAGGCCCAGGAGACCATCTACATTGCCGACTGGTGGCTCAGCCCAGAGCTATTCTTGAAGCGACCGCCTTTCTACAATCAACAGCACAGGTTGGATCTAGTGCTTAAGCGACGCGCCGAGGCTGGAGTTAAGATTTACATTTCCGTGTACAAAGAGGTAGGCACTATCATGACCGCCATGCATTCCGTCGCTCACACACCACACAGGTCTCTGCTGCCATCACCTGCAACAGTCAGCATACCAAGAAGGCGCTCATGGGTCTTATCAAAGAGGGCGAGCCTGGCTACGGAAACATCAAGGTAATGCGGCACCCTGACCACAATGTTTTTGAAAATGCCTCGGACATGACATTCTACTGGGCCCACCACGAGAAGTTCATCGTCATTGATTATGCCATGGCCTTCGTCGGTGGATTGGATCTGTGCTATGGTCGGTGGGATGAGAAACAACACCCGCTGTCTGACGCGCATCCCTCTGGTGTGCAGAACCAAATCTTCCCCGGTCAAGACTACAATAACAACCGTATTCTGGATTTTCAAAGTGTCGAAGACTGGAAGTCGAATAAGCTGGACAAGCTCGAATACGGTCGCATGCCGTGGCACGACGTCGCCATGGGAATCATAGGACCCGCGATCTACGACATTGCCGAACACTTTGTCCTGCGATGGAACTTTGTGAAACGTGAAAAGTACAAGCGTGACGAACGATATGACTGGCTCACTATGGAGGGCCGTGAAGGCGCCGATGAAGATCTGATTGGAGTCCAGCGGCCCAAGTTCCCCGTCGGCCATTACATACACCACCCCATCACGCAGCTCAACAGCAAGAATCTCGAGAACCGTGGAACTGTACACGCACAGCTTGTCAGAAGTAGCGGGGATTGGAGCATGGGCATCGATCCCCATGAGCAAAGCATCCAGAATGCCTACTGCGAGGTCATCCGCAACGCCCAACACTTTGTATACATTGAGAACCAATTCTTCATCACCGCGACTGGCCAGAATGATGAGAATCCAGTTCACAACCAGATTGGAGCTGCGATAGTCGATGCCGTTGTAAAGGCTGCAAAGGAAGGACGCAATTTCAGGATCATCATTGTCATCCCCGCTATCCCTGGGTTTGCAGGAGATTTGCGAGATCAGGCTGCGGCTGGAACACGAGCTATTATGGACTACCAATTCAAGAGCATCTGCAGAGGTGACGAAAGCATCTATGGCAAGGTCAGGGCTGCGGGCGTTGACCCTGAAAAGTACATTTTCTTTTTCAATCTGCGCTCGTATGATCGCATCAATGTCACACCCGAGCTCAAGGAGCTCGAGAAGAAGTCCGGCATGACGTACATGGAAATGGAGAGTGCCGAAATCGAAGAGCTTGAAGCGTCACCCGAGGAGGGTGGAGAGGACAAACGACGACTAGCAGCTGAGATGAGGAAAAAGTACATGGATGGGGCCAACGACCTTGGAAAAGGTGACCAGGGTGGTGTTATTGATCCAGACTCCATCGCCGACGACGCCATGCTCACCGAGAAGAAGCCTAGCGACGAGGACTGGGCGGGTGAGGCTGAAGACGAGAAGAAGTACTTCTTCCAGGAAGAGCTCTATATCCACGCCAAGCTCTGTATTGTCGACGATAAGACTGTTCTCTGTGGCTCCTCTAACATCAATGATCGTTCGCAGTTGGGTTTCCACGATTCGGAATTGACCATCGTTCTACAAGACACTGATGAGATTGACATCCAACTTGACGGAAAGCCGTACAAGGCAGCTCGTCTCGCGCATGAACTTCGCAGTATGTTGTGGCGCGAACATCTTGGTCTTCTCCCGCCGCAAAGTCTCGACGCCAGTGATGATCCCAATGCGCAACCACCCGGGGAAAACTCACGGAACGATGCAATGCCTGGGCCTGAAGCAGATTTTGTCTCTGACGCGCTGTGTCCGAAGCTTTGGGAAGAGTGGTGCAATCGTGCTAGCACCAACACGGAGGTCTTTAGGGACCTATTCCACGCTGATCCCGACGACAATATCCTCACGTTCGAGGACTATGACTCATTTACACCTAACCCAAACTCGGACAAGCAGCACAAGCAGGGCCACCTGTACGATCTGGATCGTCCTGTGCAAGAGGTCAGGAAGGAGCTGGATCGCATCAAGGGCCACTTGGTATGGATGCAGTTGAAGTTTTTGGAGAAGGCCGATATGGCTGAGCGGGGGTTGCAGGTTAACTCGTACACCGAGAGTGTGTATACGTAAAGTCTCTGTTGGTTGCGTAGTGGAAGAGGATGTGTTTTCACTGCGGGAGTGGTCAGTGGCTGTATAACCGGGACAATGGTGGGGTGGTGTACTCCCTACATTGTGGTTTCGTGATTCCCTTTGGTTTGCCAGTTTAATGACTTATTGCTACAGTTCCGATGCCATAGAGCCGAAACTTTTCATGCTGAGCTATATTGTTCGTTTACTGTTTTTTTGTTTAAAAATTTTGGAGATGCACTCTGAATGACAATAACCATAACGGTATTTAAATGAGAAAACGCACATGATTCGCGTATGCCACGTATGTCTGATGTACAGTCTCGATTTTCTGTATCTTTGTCAATCTGTCTTGTGTTCAAGTGGAAAGTTGTAGTTTATATCTTTCTTCAAAGCGGAAGCAGACTTGATGCCTCGTTTATTTCGTACGTAAATACTCCCTTATTATAATATAGTACAGCCTCTTTGTTTCGACCTATCAACGTCGGTAAAGGACACTCTCCCCTTTGCATAAACGCGAAAGTTAGCCAATGTTCCCATCTTTTCTTCTTCTTCTTCTTCTTCTTCTTCTTTCTGTGTGTCTGTTTATTAGGCGTCTGTGTACCCGCAGTGGAGCGCTTTGAGCCATTTAGTTGCCATAGAGGGTGTATTCTGCATATAGGGCGCGAGTAGAGAGGTTGAAAGGGACCTTCGTAGTATGTTACATATTATGAAGGGGCTTGGTTTGCAATCTGACAGATAGAACAAAAACCACTCAAGGAGTAGATTTAGCACGTTCGAGGTAAGAAGATGGTGCACGTGTTTCGTCACAGGTCTGTTTACTATCCGAACCCATGATTCGGATGCTCTGTACATATTGTGGACTTCCGGGCGTGCTTATTTGCTGATGTCTACACACGCCCCTAAAGCACCCAGGATGACCCCGATGTGCGTCCCAACACGAATCTGGTAGCTATGAGTTCGGGAAATACATGCGCGATGATCAAGTTGGATCGGGAAATGCATTGACAAGATGATCAGAGGAGAGCAAGATTTTATTGACTTTTGTTCATGCAGTTGCAGAATAGACTTGGGGTATCATAGAAAGAACTAGTCGAAGATGAGCCAAGGGCCCCCACAACACCAGAATGATGCTTGTTGCCAGGAAGGAATCAAGAGTGATTTTGGCTGGTAACCATGTTCTACATCCGTTGAGCCATGTCTCATGTGCCGTTTTGTTTTCCTTTCGCTTTGGTTTTTTTGCTGTTTTCATGGCTAGCAGCTGTGTTGCTGATCGCTCTTTTGCGCCGAGCACTTGCGGTGGAAGAAGGAGTGTCCTCTCTTGAACCCTCAGCCACGTCTTCGGGCAAGAACTTGCCACTGCCCGTAGCTTCTCGAACTAAAGACGTGTAGAGTTGATGAACAGCAAGTTGAGCTGCGCTCGAATCCTGTGATGGCGATCCTTGATCGGAAATTGAAGTATCCGGGAGAGTATCTGGTGCGACAATTTTGAGGCGCTCAGTGCCGATATGGAAGCTGCTGCAGGATATACGAGATATTTGGACCTTGGGATGGGACAGGTTGAGGGCAAGATGGTGATTCAGATATCTGGACAGAGCAGCTGTGAAGGGCTTGCTGTTCGTCTCTTTGAGCAGCCTGCCCCGATGAACAAACCCAGCGACGTCTTCAGCCGCTATTGTGACCTCAATGTGCTTGAGAAGGCTCGTGGCCGTGGGGAAGGTGAGCTGGACATGGAGCTGTTTTATGGTGTCCTGGATGGACAATGTGGAGCCGGGTGCGGTGAGATGACTGAAGAAAGTCTCGACAGAGGATGTAAGAAAAGGCGAGGGAAGCCTCAATGGGGCTACATGGGTGTCGAAGGTGGTTCGGACGTAGTTTAGGAAGATGTCGCGTATCGGCGCTGGCATCTTCACAAGCAAAAGAGGGAGCGAAGTGAAGCCCTTGGGCGAGACAGTGGCATCTGGGTCGCGCAGTAGGAGCGCATTGTACATGTTCTTCTCATACTCGAGGCTCACATGAACCCCGCGGGCTCGGTCCGGGGTCACGTCTGGCGCAAGTCGCGGTGCACCCGGGTCCTCGGACTGAAGGCGTCGGTCAATCCAGGCATCTTCGTCGCCAAGCACCTCCCAGCGACAGTCTTCGAGCGGGCCCAGCTTTGCCGTCTCATCCGCGCCAGCAAAGTCGACCTGCACGCCACGCACGCTGTCGCCCTTGAGCTGCTCCTGGAGCCGCTTGGCATGGGCGCGCATGGACTGGTCGATGAGCAGTGGGGTGTCGCCATGGTGCAGCGGGGACACGCGATATAGGTTGTAGGTCCTGTTTAGCAGTGGGTAGGGGGGGACATATGCCATGATGTCAGCTGTCCTCAGCCGTGCCCACAGCGCGTCGTGGGCAGTGACTATGGTGATGGCGAAAGGAACTCGTCTACAACAGACGCGTCGGGACTGGCACGTAGACGATTAAGCATGACGCGGGGCGTTGGTGTTTATGTCGATGTTGATGAACGTTGGTTGACGTTGGTGTGGCTGGTGTATGGCTGGCGCGTGGCTGGGCCTGGGGCGGCGGTGATGGCGGCGAACGTGGCGGCGGTGGCTCGTGCACTCCGCCCGCCCAGCAACGAGCCCCGCTGTTTGGCGCCATCGAGAAAGTTCTGTGTGTTTCTTTGGACGCAAGTCGGCCATTCTTGTTAGGTCATACCAGCGCATTATTGAAATTTTTGAAATTTTGCTGCGGGTGCCTGCGTATCCCTCGCTACTACTCCACGACACTCGTGTTCCTGCCGATAAAACCTCGCCTCAGAGAATACCCCATATACCCTTTTACCCCTCCATACACACACATACAACCACCCACATATACCCCGCCATCAGAGATCAACCATGTCTGTAGTAGGAGTCGACTTGGGTACGCTCAACAGCGTCATTGCTGTTGCGCGGAATCGTGGTGTCGACGTTGTAAGTGCTGCCCTACACATACACACTCATCCTCCCTCTCGTCCATGGCATGGGCTGACTCACTGTCCAGATCGCAAATGAGGTTTCCAACCGCGCGACCCCGTAAGTAACGCCCAAAAACATCGCCACACACACACAGTCGACTGACCATGATACAGATCACTAGTAGGCTTCGGCCCCAAGAGCAGATACATTGGCGAGATGGCCAAAAACCAAGAAATCTCCAACCTCAAAAACACCGTCTCGTCGTTTGTCCGCCTCGCCGGTCGCAGCCTCCAAGATCCAGATGTCCAGCTTGAACAGGAATTCGTCTCCGCTCAGCTCGTTGACGTTGACGGCCAGGTGGGCGCCGAGGTCAACTACCTGGGCAAGAAGGAGCGCTTCACCGCTACCCAGATCACCGCCATGCACCTCACAAAAATGCGGGCTACAGCCTCTGCCGAGCTCAAGCTGCCCGTAAACGACATCGTCCTCAGCTGCCCTGTGTGGTACACCGACGCCCAGCGCCGCGCTATCCTCGACGCTGCAGATATTGCCGGCCTCAAGTGCCTGAGACTCATCAACGACAACACCGCAGTCGCCCTTGGCTGGGGTATCCCAAAGCTCGACCTGCCGGGCCCAGAGGAGAAGCCACGGAGAGTCGTCTTTGTCAACATTGGCCACAGCAACTACACGGCCACTGTTGTCGAGTTCCGAAAAGGCGAGTTGGCCGTCAAGTCGAGCGCTTGGGACCGACACTTTGGTGGCCGCTACATCGACAAGGTCCTTGTCGAGCACTTTGCCAAAGAGTTCAAGGAGAAGTACAAGATTGACGTCATGGAGAATGGCAAGGCGCGCTTCCGTCTGGCTGCTGGTGTCGAGAAGCTCAAGAAGGTGCTCTCTGCCAACAACATGGCGCCTATCAACGTCGAGTCCATCATGAACGACGTCGATGTGCGCGGTATGCTCAAGCGCGAGGAGCTCGAGGAGCTGATCAAGCCGCTCCTCGAGCGTGCTACCGTTCCTCTCCAGCAGGCCCTAGCTGAGGCTAAGCTCACCATCGACGACATCGACACAGTCGAGATGGTCGGTGGATGCACGCGTGTTCCTGCCCTCAAGGCCATCATTCAGGAGTTCTTCGGCAAGCCGCTGTCCTTCACCCTCAACCAAGACGAGGCCGTCGCTCGTGGATGCGCCTTCTCCTGTGCCATTCTCTCGCCAGTCTTCCGTGTTCGTGACTTCGCCGTTCACGACATGGTCAACTACCCCATTGAATTTATATGGGAGAAGTCTGAGGACATTCCCGACGAGGACACGAGCCTCACCGTCTTCAACAAGGGTAATGTCATGCCATCGACCAAGATCCTGACCTTTTACCGAAAGCACCCCTTCGACCTGGAGGCCAGGTACGCCAAGCCTGAGCAACTGCCCGGCAAGATGAACCCCTGGATCGGCCGTTTCTCCGTCAAGGGTGTCAAGGAGGACCCCAAGGGCGACTTTATGATTTGCAAACTCAAGGCACGCCTCAATGTGCACGGTGTGCTCAACGTCGAGTCTGGATACTACGTCGAGGAGACCGAGGTCGAGGAACCAATTCCCGAGTCTCCATCAGAAAAGAAAGAGGGTGATGTACGTTTTTCTAAATTTCCTAATGATTCAACTGCCAGCGAGCAAAGTCCAGTAGAGCCTGCCGCGAAACGCTACAAGCTCAGCGACAACCCTGTACTAGCGCGTCCTTGTGCTTCTGCGCCCGAAACAAATGAGCTAACGAACAATGCGCAGGCAATGGACGTAGACAAGGACGCTCCACCGGAGCCACCCAAGATGCGCAAGGTCAAGAAGCAGCTTCGCAAGGGAGACTTGCCCCTATCTGCAGGCACTGCTTCGCTTGACGAGACGGCCAAGCAAACCGCAGCCGAGCGCGAGAACGCCATGATCATGGAGGACAAGCTTGTTGCCGACACTGAGAACGAGAAGAACAACCTCGAGAGCTTCATCTACGAGCTCAAGGACAAGATTCTCGACGTCTACGCCGAGTTTGCCAGCGACGACGAGAAGGCCAGGCTCAACGCGAAGCTCGAGACCATCGAGGTAAGCTCAGCAACCACTTAGTGGTATGAGGAATAGTACTAACACAAGTAACAGGAATGGTTGTACGATGAGGGTGATGACGCGTCCAAGGCACAATACGTCTCTAAGAAAGAGGATATTCGCTCCATTGCTGGCCCCATCATCCAGCGCTACAACGACAAGATTGAGGGCGAGCGACAAGCCGCTATGGAGAAGCAACAAAAGGAGCACGCCGCCAAGCAGGCTGAGCTCGAGCGCGCAAAGCGTGAAGCCGAGTCCAAGAAGCAGACTGAGGCGCCACCTGCCGAGGACGCAAAGGATACTGAGATGGCTGACGCCGAGGGCCAAAAGGCTGACGGCGCTGAGGAGACTTCTTAGACGAGGAGATGTACGCAGGCGTATGGGCAAAGGGAAAAAGCATTTGGACGGCGTAGTATATAGCAGGCTACGTTTTGTGGTGGGGGAAAGTGCTGTTCGACCTTCTTCGTTTTCTTTTCTGTGACGAGATCATGGTAATGCGATGCTTATGATAGACCAGTCCATAGATGAACGATCATGAGATTTGATGTCTTTGACATTTCTAGGTTTGTTCGTTCGGTGTTGTGTGAAATATCTCTTGTGATGGTTATGATGTTTAAAGAAAGTCATGCCACTATCAGGCGTGCCAAACCAAACGCCGATAACAAATAGCAAGCGAATGAGGTGACCCACCAGGCCATTAGCCTATGTTTGAGCTCTTTCTTTCTGACCGGATCAGTATGCACGAACTCACTGTTTTTTTTCTACATTTTCGTTTCTTTTTTTTCTCCGTCACGTAGTGGAAGGAAGGGTCACTTTTGTGTGTAATAGTAATGTTACAGGAGCTAAGTGACTTACCGCACCGGCAACCACCATCCACGCTTACGAAACCAACACCGCATGCTGCAAGTAGTGGACGATCACGAAGAAAATCGAGAGGTGGGTGCGGAACTTGCAAGTATGTATCTTTCTTTCGATTTCTTCTTGTCTTCCCTGTCATCTTTGCTTATCTATCGTATTTCATAGGTGACGGGATCGTGTGCTGGGCCATACAACGCGCGAGCGACTAACATGGAAACAGAGCACGAAAAGTAAAATGTGACGAGACAAAACCGGTCTGCACTCGTTGTCTTACCACGAGCCGAACATGCGACGGCTACGGCATGCTAGGGGGAGGAGGAAACACGTATCTTGAACGATACGGCCGTCTTCCCCAATCAACCCAATCATCCCTATGTATTCCACTCTCAAAGCCGCTGGCAAAACCTTTCTTTCCGGACGAACTGCGCTACCTTCAGCTCTACAAGCAGCGTGTAGCATGGACATCATCAGGCTGGTTCGGCTATCCCTTCTGGCACGCCACGGTCCTCCCCGCACTCGTCTCCGAACCAGCCATCCTGCATGCCGTGGTGGCGCTGAGTGCCGCGCATCCGTGTAATTTCCGCCCTGGCCAGAGCCCCGACGCAAGAGACAGGTTCGTAGTAAAACAGTATAGCAAAGCGATTTGCGCACTGCAGCCGCTGTCATCGAGATATGGAGACAGCCAGGATGTAGCTGTCGTGCTCGTGACGTGCATGTTATTCACGTTTTTGGAATATCTAAGGGGAAGGTATGAGATTGCGGAGACACATTTAAGGAACGGGGTACGATTACTTGGAGAGGGAGTGCCTGGGATTGAGAAAGGCGTTGAGAGGAGCTTTGTGGCACTCTTAACGCAGAGGAGTCTGTTTGGAACGAATCCAACTGACCACAACGACGATAACACTGACTTTGTTCTGCGTCTCAACCCGATGAAAGATGTGCTTCTCCCCGGTTCCGTTTTCACCAGCCCAGAGGACGCAAAATATGCTCTAGACATTATATTACGGCGCATTGCACGCGCGGAGCAGCATGTCCAGACAACAACTAGGATTACTAGGATTCCAAACCCGCAGATATATCTATCCCTTGAACAAGAACAGGCAGAACTCACCACCCTACTATCTTCCTGGCACAATACCTATCTGCGCACCATTCCTAGAATCAAAACTTCACCCGTTACCCCGGACTCTTTAGCCTTTGGCACACACTCCGCAGCGCCTACATCCCGGGAAACGCTATCCTACACTCTCCTCTTACTCTACCACACTCTCGCCCTCATAAAGCTCTCTGCCCTGCTCTCGCCCGACGAATCCATCTACCACACGCAGACACGCCTGTTCCTGCGTCTCGTGTCCTACGCCTCGGAAATATACACTGCGTACAGCCTGGCAGCCCGCATACTGCACAATGTCAATCTCGGCGATTCAGTCAGCGAGTCGGGCTTCATTGCCCCCTTGTACTACACGGCGCTGAAATGTCGCGTGCGGCGCATACGGCGGTATGCATGGGCGTGTCTGAAGGAGATTCCGCACAAGGAAGGCGTGTGGGATAGTGTTTTGGCGGCGAATGTCGTAAGGCGCGTTATGCGGTTGGAGGAGGAGGAAGATGAAGAAGAAGATGATGAAAAAGGGTCTGGCACGGAGTCACAGTCTGAACGTGGACAAGAGGAAAAGGTCGAGTTAAGCGAGGTTCCCGTTCTCGAGCCGGATGAAGAGGAAGAAAGGCCTCCTGAGGCGGGGAGGTTGTTTCGTAGTGTGAGAGTGGAGATGCAGCGTGATGAAGGGAGTAAGGCGAGGGTTATATGTGAGCGGCTGCGTGAGGATACAAGTACAGAGATTGTCGAGTTCATGGTGGATAACAAGTAGCTGCCTTCTTCATTGCTGAGCATTGCAGTTTTTTCTCCATTATCGAGCATGGCTGTCTCCTACTTAGTACACACAATGTCATGACGCTCAAAATCCATGAAAAAGCAAATTTCAAAGTGGGAGATATCTCTGCATACAAGGATCAACTATCATGTAATACGACAATTGGACAAAATAATCATGGGGGATAGAACAAGGCGCTATCCACTATACATAAAAGTCGTCTGTCCTGGTTGAGATCCATTTCTCATCTAGTCAGATAGTAAAGTTACACACACATCCATACATCCACCCATCCATCCCAAATGCACCAAATTAGAAGAAGATCTACAACATAAGCTCAAGTGGGTTCTCAATGGCCTTCTTCAGCTCACGCATGAAGTCGCCACCAACGGCACCGTCGACAACCTTGTGGTCAAAGCTACCGGTGATGACAATCTGGTCGTCCCACTCAATGCTTGCTGAGCCATCCTCGGACGCCTCGCCGGGCACGGCAACCTTTCTTGTGGAGCCAATGGCGACAATGCAGGCTTGCGGGGGGTTGATGACAGCGGTGAATCGCTCAACGGCGGGGTTCATGCCCATGTTGGAGATGGTAATGGTTCCACCCTGGTACTCCTCGGGCTTGAGCTTGCCGTCGCGTGCGCGCTTGCCAAGGTCCTTGATCTGCGATGAGATGGTCTGGAGGCCGAGTCCGTTGACGTTCTTAACAATGGGTGTCATGAGACCGACAGGGGTGGAGACGGCGACAGAGACATCGACCGTGTTGTGCTGGCGGATGATGACCTTGCCGCCCTCCTCGCGCCATGACGAGTTGGCAGCGGGAACCTTGCGGGCAGCAATGGCGAGGGCCTTGACGAGCAAGTCGTTGACCGACAGCTTATAGGCACCGTTGGCCGAAGCGTTCAAGGCCTCACGGAGCTTGAGAAGCTTGGAGACGGAGATGTTGGAGGCGACAAAGTAGTGGGGGTTCTGCTGCATGCTCTCAGTGAGGCGGCTAGCGATGACCTTGCGCATGCTGCTAGCCTCAACATCCTCGTAAGCAGCACCTGCAGCGGCGGAAGAAGCTCCCGCAGCAGGCTTGTACTTTTCAATGTCCTGCTTGGTAATGGCTCCGCCCTTGCCAGTGCCCTTGATGGCACCAAGTGGGACACCCTTCTCGAGCGCGAGCTTCTTAACGGCGGGGGAGACGCTGGGCTGGCGTTGGAGAGCGGTCTCGAGACGGGCACCGGTCGAGTCTGATTCAATGGCAGCGGGGGCGGACTCCTGGCTGGATGGAGGGGCCGTCTTGGAGCCAGAGTTGTTGGGAGGCTCGCTGGCTTCCGAAGCCTCGCCTTGCTTGGGAGACGAAGCCGCCTTCTTGTCACCACCAGCGTCCTCGATGGAGAAGCTCTCAAAGGCCGAGACATCCGCGCCCTCGTCGACCATGACGGCAATTGGCTGTGATTGTCAACACGGTCATTTCCACGCATCAACCAGGCCGACTTACGCTTCCAACAGCAACGTCCTTCTCACCCGCGTCGCGGAGGATCTTGGCAATGGTGCCCTCCTCCTGGAACTCAAAGTCCATCTGTGCCTTGTCCGTCTCGATCTCGACGAGCACATCACCAGGCGCTATCGAGTCGCCGACCTTCTTCTGCCATGCGCCAATGTTTCCGGAGGTCATAGTCGGTGAGAGGGCAGGCATGCTGATGACGCTGTGGGGCGGGTAGGCTGGAGCGGGATAGAGTTAGCGATGCGGCCAGCGAGTGGCAGCGGACAGCGGAATGCTCACATTTGGAGGCATAGTACCGTGCGAGGGCCGAGAGGGCGGGTGTGCGTCTGTACATGAGCGGATTAGCCAGTGTCCTCGTGCTGGTGTCGGTCTTTGCAGGGCGTATGGGGTGCAGCAGCAACGTACGCGGTACATGTCGCGGCGGAGAAGGCGCCGCGCAGGGCAATTGACCCCCTGGAGCTCAATTGGGAGCCCGCCCGGGATAGCAGAGTGGTGGTAGCGGGCATTGTGTCGGAGATGGGTGTTGCGCTGAGATTTTGCTCTAAGCGACGATCGGAGCGAGGGTGGGGAGAGGCAGCTCTTCTTGCTTCGGGGCAGCGAGAGAAGAGGGCAGGCGCGAGCAATGGGAGGGGAGAGACCGCTCAAGGCGCTGGGAGGTGAGCAGGGCAAGGGAGAGATGGCAGATTGATGTCGCTCAACAGAAAAGTTTAGTGCTGGCCAGCTTGTTGGAGATCCGTCGGCGGGTGCTAAGCGTTCTAACCCGATGGCCCTAACGCGAGATTCCGGAAGTGTGTGGCTGTGGTGGCTGTTCGTGGCTGTCCGTGGCTAGAGTGTGTGGCTGCTGTGGCGTCGCTAGCGTCTCCCGCGCTGCCGGGTACGAGGTACGTAGCTCAGCTAGGCAGGAAAGACACTTTGTCATCTCACTGGCACGGCCCGCTCCCTGAATTGGCCTGAATTGCCTGAATTGCACTGCATTGCCGTGTGCACCATTGTTTCAGTGCGACTACACTCCAGCCCTTTTTCCTTGTGTTTGTTCGGTGGCCATGGATGGTCGCTGACCAAGGCCCGCCCACCTGTTGTTGAAAGCTGGTCCCCTACACATACCCCGGTGGCCTCGTCGTGAGAGCCTCGCCTGCGCAACACCATGGCTGACACTGAACCCCCGCCAATAACAACAACAACCCCCTCCCGAGACGAAGAGGACAAGCCGGTAGCCATGGAGGAGAATGAGACACCGATTGCCGACCAAAGAGGAGTAGTAGACGAAGAAGACACGGAGGAGACGGAAAAGACGGAGCAAGACGAGGACAAGGAGCAAGACGAGGATGACGACGACGACGACGAGAGCGGCTCAGATGCAGGCTCCGAGCACGCCTCGTCTATCCCAGAGACAGCGGAGGCAGCAGAGGCAGCAACAGCAACAGAACCCCCACGAGAGGAAGCCGACACATCAACACCTACAACCGAGGCCCCAGCGTTAACCGTCCCCGATGGCTCAGACGCTCCGCGCACCTCGGAGCAAATCTTCGACCATCGCCTGCCCCTCGAAAACCGCTCACGAACCGACTCGCAGTCGACAGTTGCCACGACGGTCACGCGTCCCTCGACACGCAGCTCGCTCGTCTTCGTCGTCACTGCGCTTGAGACCATTGCCGCTTCCAAAGATGCTCGCAAGAACAAGAAGTTGGGAGACAGCACCAATGCGGCCCTGTCCGCCATCAAGAACGAGGGCGACCCCGCGCGCATCAACCCGGAGGTACTCTTCGAACCCCTTCAGCTGGCCTCCGAAGCCTCCAACGTCCCCGTATCCATAACCGCTCTCGACTGTATCGGCAAGCTGATCAGCTATTCCTACTTTTCCGTTCCTTCCGAGACCCGTTCCGACAACAGCGAAGCGCCGCCCCTAATTGAAAGAGCCATAGACACAATATGCGACTGCTTCCAGGGCGAGGCTACGGCCCCGGAAATACAACTGCAAATCGTAAAGTCCTTGCTCGCCGCCATTCTGAACGACAAGATTGTCGTACACGGAGCGGGATTGCTCAAGGCTGTGCGACTCACGTACAACATCTTCCTCCTCTCAAAGTCCAGCGCAAACCAGCAGGTTGCCCAAGGTGCATTGACCCAAATGGTCGGCACCGTCTTTGAGAGGGTCAAGGCCAGACTAGCTGCCAAGGAAGCTCGACTGAATCTGTCGCGCGTCTCTCTCAACGACAAGAACATGTCTGGGGAGAGCGTACACCAGGAAGGAGCCAGTCCATCAGGCCTCGACGGCGATGAGGTCAACGGCGAAGATGAGCACGATGAGTCGGCCGGACCCAGCGACAAGGCCGTCGACCAACACACAGGGCCCAAGATTACCCTGCAAAGTTTTGAAAACAACATGAGCTTCAACGATGATCGCATACACGATAACGCGCCGACGCTCGTGACTCGCATCAAAGCCAAGGCTGGGTCGCGGCAGGTTTCGGGCCAGGACAGCGCGTCGCCGCACGTCCACACTGAGGAAGAGGAAGAGGACGAGATATTCGTCAAGGATGCATACCTTGTCTTCAGAGCCATGTGTCGGCTGAGCACAAAGAGCCTGTCGGTTGATCATGCTCACGATGTGCGCTCGCAAGGCATGCGCTCAAAGCTTCTTTCGCTGCACATCATCCACACCATTCTATTCAATAATATTGCCGTGTTTTTGTCGCCCTACGCCACCATCCGCAGCGGCAGCGATGAGCCTACAAGTTTCATCCAGGCGGTCAAGCAATACCTGTGTTTGAGCCTTAGTCGGAACGGTGCAAGCTCAGTGAAGCAGGTCTTCGAAGTAGCCTGTGAGATTTTCTGGCAGATGCTCAAGTTCTTGCGCATATCACTCAAAAAGGAAGTCGAGGTGTTTCTCAAGGAGATATATCTGGCAACGTTAGACAAGCGAAGTGCTCCTGCATTTCAGAAGCAATACATTTTGACAATATTCGGAAGACTGGCTGCAGACCCTCGAGCCTTGGTAGAGATTTATCTCAACTATGACTGCGACCGCACCGCGCTCGACAACATGTTCCAACGTGTCGTCGAGCACCTGTCCAAGATATCCAGCAACCCCGTCACAATTACGGCAATGCAGCAACAGGTATATCAGGAGCAACGCGAAAAGCAATCCAAGCAAATGGACTGGCAAACCAGAGGCACTCTACCGCCTTCGCTCACCACAGCTTCCATGAACTCGTCACACGACACTGAACATGGCTTTCCTCAAGAGTATGCTATGAAGCAAGAGTCGCTCGAAGCACTGGTCGAGATACTGCGCTCTCTCGTTAACTGGGCGCAACAGGCCCTTCCTGAGAACTCAAAGGCGAACCATGCAAGCCTGCGCCCGTCATTTGACGATCTCAGGGTATCCATGGATACACGAACCCTCTCAGAATCTCCAATGATTGGTGCAGACTCCGGTACGGCCACGCCGCTGGCCGAGGACGACTATAGCCAGCTTGAGAAGGCGAAGCAGCGGAAGACTGCTCTCACAAACGCCTTACGACTGTTCAACTACAAGCCGAAACGCGGGCTCAAGGCGCTGGTAGCGGAGGGTTTCATTCCCTCAGATCGACCTGAAGACATTGCCCGCTTCTTCCTCGACAACGACCAGATAGACAAGACGGCACTCGGTGAGTTTCTCGGCGAGGGCGATCCAGAGAACATTGCCATCATGCATGCTTTTGTCGACTTGATGGACTTTACAAAGACGCGCTTTACAGATGCTCTGCGACGGTTCCTCCAGAGCTTCCGATTGCCCGGTGAGGCGCAGAAGATTGATCGTTTCATGCTCAAGTTTGCCGAAAGATACATTACCGGCAATCCGAATGCATTTGCCAACGCCGACACAGCCTACGTCTTGTCGTACTCGGTCATTATGCTGAATGTCGACCAGCACAGCAAAAAGATGAAGGGCCCTCGTATGACGCCTGCTGATTTCATCAAGAACAACCGCGGTATTAACGACAACGCCGACTTGCCGGACGAGTACCTCCAAGGTATATTTGACGAAATCTCTCAAAACGAGATTGTCTTGAACACAGAACAGGAAGCTGCTGCCGATAAAGGCTTGCTCAACCAACAGCCCACCGGTGGGCTGTCAAGTATTGGTCAGGTGCTGACCGGTGGCGCTCGCGACTCGCAGCGAGAGGCGATTGTCCAGGCCTCGGAAGCAATGGCCAACAAAACCGAACAGCTTTACAAACAACTCCTTCGTGCCCAGCGTAGAACCGCCGCTGCCCCTACTGTATCCAAATTTATCCCCGCGTCATCTTCCAAGCATGTTGGCCCGATGTTTGAAGTTGCCTGGATGCCTATCCTCACTGCTCTCTCGGGCCAAGCTCAGGACCACAACATTGAGATTGTTCGCCTATGCATTGAAGGCATTAAACTCTCCATCCGCATTTCATGTTTATTCGACCTGGACAGCTCACGACAGGCATTCGTAGCGTTCCTCGCGCGCTTCACGAACCTCTATAACGTGAGCGAGATGAAGGCCAGGAACATGGAGGCTCTGAAAGCATTAATCGAAATTGCACAGACGGAGGGAAATCTGCTTCGCGAATCTTGGCGCGAGGTGCTCACGTGCGTCTCTCAACTGGATCGTTTCCAGCTCATCTCCGCTGGCATTGACGAGCGTGCCGTCCCTGATGTGCTCAAGTCCAATTCGGGAGCTTCACAGTCGCGTAAAAACCTTAACGTCCCGGCCAAAAACCGACGAGCAAACTCGCAAGCAGGCAGTATAAACTTTCATTCTGACGTAGCCGAGGAGAGTCGATCCACGGAAATCGTCAGGGGTGTAGATCGCATCTTCACCAACAGCGCAAATCTGTCAGGAGAAGCTATAGTAGATTTTGTCAAAGCCCTTACTCAGGTCAGCTGGCAGGAAATCCAGTCCTCTGGGCAGAGCGAGTCGCCACGCACTTACAGCCTGCAAAAGTTGGTAGAGATTAGTGGCTACAACATGACGCGTGTGCGCTTTGAGTGGACCAACATTTGGCAGGTACTTGGTGCTCACTTCAATGATGTGGGCTGCCATACCAACACCAACGTTGTCTATTTCGCCCTCAACTCGCTACGGCAGCTGTCGATGAAGTTTATGGAGATTGAGGAACTGCCTGGTTTCAAGTTCCAGAAAGACTTTTTGAAACCGTTCGAGCACATCATAAATAACACAAACGTTGTGTCTGTCAAGGACATGGTGCTGCGCTGCTTGATTCAAATGATACAAGCACGAGGCGAGAACATTCGCTCTGGCTGGAAGACTATGTTCGGTGTGTTCACTGTGGCGGCGAGAGAGCCTTATGGTACGTTCCAAACTGACCTAGACCGTGTGGAATCGCTAACATGTAGCAGAGGGCATCGTCAATCTTGCTTTTGAGAACGTCACCCAAGTGTACAATACGCGTTTTGGCGTCGTCATATCACAGGGTGCTTTTGCTGACCTGATTGTCTGCCTTACTGAATTCTCAAAGAACTTCAAGTTCCAAAAGAAGTCGCTGCAGGCCATAGAACTCTTGAAGTCGTCTGTGCCCAAGATGCTACGAACGCCCGAATGTTCGTTATCTGCTCGCGCTGGGTACCTGAAAGAATCCGACACAGGTTCTTCAATACCAAAGCAACCCAGTCGACAAACACAAGAAGAGCAGTTCTGGTTCCCGGTCCTCTTTGCTTTCCATGACGTTTTGATGACAGGCGAGGATCTCGAAGTACGATCAAGAGCCTTGAGTTACCTTTTCGATACCCTGATCAGCTATGGCAACAACTTCCCCCGTGAGTTCTGGGATATGCTGTGGCGGCAATTGCTGTACCCAATCTTCATGGTGTTGAAGTCCAAGTCTGAGATGACAAAAGTCCTGAACCACGAAGAGCTTTCTGTTTGGCTTTCAACCACCATGATCCAGGCTCTACGCAACATGATCAAGCTTTTCACCCACTTCTTCGATTCATTGGAATACATGCTCGATCGCTTCTTGGATCTTCTCGCACTTTGCATATGTCAGGAGAACGATACACTGGCACGTATTGGCAGCAATTGCCTTCAGCAACTTATATTGCAAAACGTTCAAAAATTCACACCGGGCCACTGGAGCCAGATTGTCAGGGCATTCGTCGATCTCTTCCAGAGGACAGAGGCTACTGCACTATTCTCTGCAGCCACCAGCGGATCTTCGCCGCAGCATACTCCAATGAACGGCTCGGGAAATTCCGCGGACAACACAACACCAACAACGGAAGGACCACCAGCTGAGCTTTTGCTGCAAACACCTGCAGACGAATCAAAGATGGACAATGCACTCGGCATCAACGGTCTATCAAGCGCACGGCGGCCGTCTCTCGTCCCATCGGAGTCTACTAGCACCCTTGGTGGCGAGCAACGCATGCCCTCCCCGCTCCCCAAACGTCAAACACAGGAGCTCGAGGATTATCGCCCCGAGAACCAAGACCTCCAACAACCTCCTGTCGTCGTCACCGCCGCCCGACGGCGTTTCTTCAACCAAATCATAACAAAGTGTGTGCTTCAGCTGCTGATGATTGAGACTGTACAGGAGCTCTTCACCAACGATGCTGTGTATGAAAAGATTCCCTCTGGCGAACTCTTGCGTCTGATGGCTGTGCTGAAGAAATCATATCACTTTGCCAAGCGTTTCAATGCAAATCGCGACTTGCGCTCCCGACTCTTTAAAGAAGGCTTCATGAAACAGCCGCCGAATCTGCTGAAACAGGAAAGCGGATCCGCTTCGGTCTACGTCAGCATCCTGTTCCGAATGTACCACGACACATCCAACGACCGCGCTGCCTCGCGCGCCGACACCGAAGCCGCACTCATCCCCCTGTGTGAGGACATCATCGCATCCTATGTCGAGCTCGACGAGGAAACCCAGCAGCGCAACATTGTCACTTGGCGACCCGTTGTTGTCACTGTGCTAGACGGCTATACGGGCCTGCCTACAGCCGACTTTGAGAAGAACATTGATCTTTTCCTACCCCTTGTTACTGGTCTCTTAGGCACGGAAATGGCACCAGATATGCAGCGCAGTGTGCAAGCTCTCGTGGCGCGCATATTCGAAACTAAACACGGCATGGCCAAGGTACCGCTTATGCCAGCTATCAGTCGGAGTCCACGGGGCAGTTTTATGGGGAGCCCAACGACAACGATGCAGAGGAGATTTAGTAGCAGCAAAGGTGGGAGATAGTGTTTTGTTTTGTTTTGTGGGAGTTTTGTTTCAAAGATACCTTTTTAGGGGGATTTTACAATGTAACTCTTTCAAAGAGAATATTCGTTTCTTTTCTTTTTTGGCTATTGGCTTGACAACATCCTCTCGTCTGTCTCTTGCATCTTTAGTTTATCGACTAGGACGGGAGGTTGCTTGGTGTTTTTCTATATCTCTGCATGTATGACAACAGGCTTTGGGCTCCTCTGGGCATGAAAAGTCAATGTAACTTTATTGTAGACTTCAAAACTTTCTGTTGTGTGCGTGTGTACATTCAGGTAGGCCAAATTTGCTAACGGGTTTGGCAACTAATGTAATGGACAGCAACTTGACATGATCGTGTAACACCACCACAAAGTACGTTGTTTTTGTTCTAATACCGCTTTTTTTTGTAGTCTGAACCTTGGAAGTCGTTTCATTCTATGTGCCTTGCAATTGTTGGTTCTTATATTACAGTATTTTAGTATCAAATGCTATGTTTGAATATATGTTATTGAACAGCGGAAATGGCAGGAAACAGCAAGGGTCAGGGCAGTTTCATCACGGTTCTGACTGCTGACATACTATCGTGGTGAAATGCCATCGGCGATAATATTGATGGAAACGCTGAACCTCGCTGATCCGGCGGACTCTCGGAGCTCAAACAGGTTTAGTCAGTCCCTATCTCCGTATTTTCGCCACTTTGCTGTTGACCATTTCACACTACTTCAACACTACTTATCTTTTCAGAAAAATTACCATGGAACAGCCAAGTCCGCCGGTAAATTCACCTGGTACTCCCAAACGTCGTGTTACTCCACTTACCAGAGATGAACGGCTGATGATACACACGCTGTGGAGGGCTGGTCATAAACAACAATGGATAGCAGACCATCTGGGATTTAAACTCCGCCAGGTGACATATGTGCTTGGCGGGCCAATAACGCCGCGGAAGAAGACGGGTAGGCCTAAGAAGAAAGCGTCAGACGAGGAGGTGCAGGAATTACGGGAAGGGCTGCAGGATTTGAACAGCAGGCTGCTAGAACTACAAAACGGACTGCAAGGCTCAAACAACGGGCTGCAGAGTTTTAACAGCGGTCTGCAAAACTTTAATAATAGGCTGCAAGGCATAAATAACGTGCCGCAACACGTGGTGCATGAGCCGCAACAAGATCATCAGATGCCTCTACATCAGCACCACCATTACCAGCTGCCACAACAAGCTAGCCAGGTGCCAATATCAGAGACTCACCAGGTTCCGCAACAATTGCATCACCATAGGCTATCAGGACAAACCAACCAGGTGCCGCAATCCATGCCCCAGGAACTGCCACGACGAATCAACCAGCCGCCGCTGCAAGAGATTCGACAGGTGCCACAACTACAGCGCCATTATCTACCAATGCAAGACAATCAGCTGGCTCAGCAAAGCCGCCTAGGGCCGCAAAACGTACCTCAAGAACACCCACAGCATATACTCCCGGAACCGCAACAGATGGACAAGGAACCGCAAACCACGGCTCACGAGCCGCAACCCGCAATTGACCAAGAACTGCAAAATACAGGTCGAGGATCCCAGCAACAATCAGGAGATCAGGGGCCGCAACATTCCCGGGAGCGACAACATAGTCCAGAGCTGCAACAAGGTGAAGAGCCGCAACCCAGAGCTGCAACAGAAAGACGATAAGCCGCAAGACACCGATTCGGAGTCGTGTGATGAATGATATAGTTTTTTTTTTCCTGTACCTACTGCTATTCCCGTGCTTCCAGCGAATGACGTGCCTGCTGCAACAATCTTCAGTTATACAATTGCTTTGAGCGACCATCAGTCTCGACGCGACAGGTCTCTACACAAATCCTGTTCGCCAATGCTGGAATTGGTTGGTGCATAAAAAACTACATCTCTTTTGTTGTGACCACCCTTCTCC
The DNA here is from genome assembly GCA_002161795.1 of Curvularia sp. IFB-Z10. NCBI lineage: Eukaryota > Fungi > Ascomycota > Dothideomycetes > Pleosporales > Pleosporaceae > Curvularia > Curvularia sp. IFB-Z10. The sequence continues at coordinate 182,456 of JPSZ01000016.1, read as the reverse complement.
ACTCTATAGGCTTCTAGGCAGGCAGCTACTCTGGCTGCGTACGAGCCATTTCACAGAGGTCCGCTGCAACCAGCATACGAGGTACGAGGTACTATCTCGATATGGTGGGGAATCTGCCAGAAGAAAAAATTGCTATGAGGACGAGGATGATTATGGGTCAGGCTGCAGAAGAGATTGTTGGCAAGTCGATACTGTTTTGGGGTGATATTGAAGGGGTTGGTAGCCATCGACGAGTCGTCAAGGATGACAAGGCTGAAGATAAGCGTGTGAACCTATTCGGAGAGGAATTCTTTAGCATTGAGGCTACGGATGAGCGAGGCGTAGAATCCCAACATGTTAGCAACGAGGCTAATACCTAATTCATGCATGATAGCGTAGAAAAGATACAAAGCGTAGAAAAAGAGGAATAAATATAATATATACATTCTTTCCAAATGTTGCTATGCTGTTCTATCAAGATTTTATTGTTCTGGCAACACTATATGAATAAATGCCCTTGCTCTTGCGATAAATCCAAAAACAATCCAACAAAACAGCCCCCTACTCGAGTGCTATTTTCCGTCTCTCGTGAACATATCGTAAATGAACCAAACGGCGCCAGCAAACTCACCTGTGGTCGCGAACAAAGAAAAAATCACTCTATTCAGGACGCGCTACCCGAGCCCCACCACCACCCTACCGCCAACCGCACAGACCGAAAAAAAAATCCATCCAAAAGAGACAGCGCAAGTAGAACAATCGTCTTTCGATATCAGGATTACAATGGGAAAGAAAACAAAAAAGAGAGCGACCGATGTGGGACTCGAACCCACAGCCTCAGCCTTAGGAGGGCTGCGCGCTACCATTGCGCCAACCGGCCTTGATTGATTTGTTGGAGAAATTTCGTCATCGTTGATTCATATCGTGATGTTTATCGAGATGGCGTGCTGACTCAATGCCAGCATCAGGGATGGAAAGTTGGAATTTCAACATCATTTCCTTAGGCGTCCTACCTATTAGCTGCTGTCTCAAGGAAGGGCATAGAACATCCTCCACTGTACCTGGTCTTCTTAATTCTCGGTATGTAAATCTGCACGTGGGGGGCGAGTAGAGTTGAGTAGAGTTTGCTTTCGCTGCGAGGCGGCGGCGGGGGTGGGACTGTATGCAACCTTTTACACGTACTCTGGCGTCTGGGACGGGATTGCAAGCGGACCAAAATCTCCCCGACGGACATCTTACATTGGCACTTCTTTCTTGTCTAGATATAGAGTGATATCTCTCTCTTGCAATAACAACATGGTGGTGCCCAGGGGATTCTGGTGTAGAAGTGAAAGAATTCGGGCGGAACAGAGTATGGTGAAAGAAGAACAAGAATGAGGGAAACAAAAAAAGGTATCATTTAAATATTCATCCAAGAAGCATAAGTCGCGTAACCACATGATGTTAAAATCCAATCCTCCACCTCCCCCTCCCCCTCCCCCTCCAACCCTTCTTTTCTTATTTTGGCTCAGAAGATTCTCGATCGAAACACATGTAAAGTATCAAGCACTCTCTGCCCTCCCACCACTACTACTACTTCTCCTCGCCGCTGTCATCCTTGTTGAAATTACCTCACCCGTAGCACCGTCATAGCCTGGATCCTCATCCAGCTCGCTCATACTCTCCGCGTTACTTAGCATACTCGCCCTCTTACTTTGCCAGGGCAAACTGCCATCGTTTGGAGTGCTAGGCCGTGAAGAAGACGTGGCGGTAGTGATGTTAGGTCGTTGTAGCGGTGCTGGTGGTTGACGCGCAGACTGTGCGGTACCTTGAGCGATGACGGAAGAGCTAGATCGGAGCGACGACTTGCGGCTGGTAGTTGTGCTGGTGGATGTGTTGCTCCAGCGGCGTTCACGGCCTTCCATGGGGCGGAGCCGGCTATCGATGTCGAGATCGGTAGTTGTTGGTGTTAAGCTGCGGGAGCTACTTCGAGAATGTGATCGGTCTCTTACTCTGCCTGGTTGTAATGTGCTGGGTCTACGTTTGCGCGATCCGTTATGTGACAGGGTGCGATTGTGGATGTGTCCAGTCTTCTCGACATCAGCACTGCGCCCGCTGAGACCGCGAGCGCGCTTCCAGCCGCGCCAGCCAGTCCACCATAGCCATCCGCCCTCTTCTCGTGCAATCTCGCGTTGCCTTGCGCGGACGCGTTTCCTCAGCTCGGCTCTTCGCTCGTTCTCCGTGGCCCAGTACTCGTTGCGGTATACTTCCCACTCTTGTCTAAAGTCTGGTGTAAACGGTTTTGGTAACAGGAGTAGCTTGATGTAATCGCCTCCAGGCGCAATATCTTCCTCTGCATACTCCTTGCCATCTTCCACTATGCGGTGTCGTGGGCGGCCTCCATTGAGCGAGTGCTTACTCTCCTGCGCGATGTTGATGAAGTGGTATGAACTTCCTCCGGTCTCTCCGCCCCACAGCCCGCCGGAAAAGGGCACCACAAAGTGTGCCCATTCAACCAGCTCTCTCCACCACGGCCCTCTGATGACGACAATCTTCGCATTCATGCCCCTCAATCCGCGGTTGGCCACACCGATCCAACGCCGCGGCCAGCGGACTCCCCGCTCCCACTGTCCCGTTGCCCAAAACAAAAGGGCCGTGACTACGCCGGTGATGAAACCGACTTTTTGCAGCATATCAAGCAGCCAGTACTGTGACCCGCCAATGCCTTTGCCGTCGTCTCGCGGCCGCAGCCATAGCAGATAGAAGCAGAAGCCTATCCATACCGCCAGCAGGGTAAGCACAAAGGTGTTCTGCCGCCGGCGCGCGCGCAGAGTGAGGTATTGGCTGCGTAAGCTCGCTTCTAGGATGAGGAGGTTCAGGTATATCTGGGGCGGAGAGGACGGGAGCAGGGCCGTGGGGTCACTGATGACGGGCGGGCGCGGGGCCTTGATGGTGGGCAGTCGGTCGTTTGCATCGTGGGGGCCGTGGGCGAGTATCGAGGCAGAGTATGGTGGTGGGTCTCTTTCAACGCTCTCGGCGAGCTTGTTTACGTTTGTGCTAGGCGGCGGTGCGCCCTTGACCATCTGATCTAGCGTTTGGTGCGCCATGGACGGCTGTGTTGACCTCTCTATAGGTAGCGTGCTTCTCTGACGTCGACGTGGGTAGCGTCTGGCGATGACATGTGAGGCAGTTAGTGTGCTATTGCATGTCGATATATGTCTGGTCGAAACGTGTTCGGTGCAGTCCCTCTTTCACGTGAAAGCAGAAGCGGTAGCGCGTGCGTCGAGTCCTCGTGCTCATGGCGAGCGAACAAGAGAGAGAGAGAGAGAGAGTGGGCTGTGAATGCGCGACTCGGGATGGCATGGATGATGCAGCCGCTCGCTTAGCCGGGAGCGGTGTAGACCAGGATTGCTGGCACAGGTGTGTCTACCCCACCACCCCTTAGCATCGTATATGAAGGCCGTGTTGGGAACGTCTTCGCGCCATGGAATGACACGTCCTAGAGCATGCAGTAGTCGTAGACGTGGACGGGACGGGGCCGGGGACGGAGGCATGCAGGGCCTCATGTGAGACGATCATGTCTGCATCCATCCGGCATGGGAGGGGTACCGCCTAGCCGGGCGCAGCACAACCATCACGAAATGCATGGGACGGGATCAAGAAGAAAGGAGAAAGGAGAAAGAAGAAAGAAGAAAATGAAAAGAAAAGATTCTATTGCCATGGTCTGCAATGGAAGAGACTCTACCAAACAAACGCCGAGCTGATACCCCACTGCCCAAACGCCCAACACGATGCACATGTCTTCCATCTATCTTTCATCTATCCTCTGGAAATCTACCCAAGTCTTCGCTCCTGTTCTCTCCGCCTGACTTCCTCCATCTCCTCCAGCATCACACGGTTGAACTGCTCCCAGCCGTCGAGGTACACATGGTGACCGGCCTTGTTGATAATAATCACCTTACCGATTCCGTGGTCTTGCTTTTTCTCTTCGGGCGATGCCGTTGCGAGGATGCGTTCGCGCTCCTGCTTCATCTTTTCCTCGGCAGCGAACCCACCCGCAACGTCCATCCAGTCGTTCTCTCCGTACATGAAGATGACTGGGTAGCCCTTCTCGCGCTGCGCGGCCGGTTGCGAGCCTGCATGAGCATCTGGTGGGGCGTCGCCGTCCACCGAGGGCCTGTCATGTGCCTGTATCCACTGTCGTCCTACCCCCTGTATCCTCCGAATCAGAGGACTGCGGGCAAATGCACCGGGGGCCAGGAGATATGCCAGCGCATACTCTGAGCTTCCACGCTGTCGAAACAGAGCATAACTGTAGTCGTGCAGCGCCTGCGCTTCCTCTTCGGGCAGCTGTGAAAACCGGCGTGATGTCCACCCTGAAACCAGACGCGGTCCGAGGGGGCCTGACCAGCGGACAAAGGTGAAGGGCGAGATCATGTTTGCTTCCCACAGAGAATACAGCCACCACGGCAGCCGTCGTTTTGGCGGCTGTTTGCTCTCCTTCGCTGTGTCTGAGGCACGTTAGCTCTAATCACCTTGCAATGACCGATCCACGGCTGAAAGTACCTTTTCCCTTTTGTTGGTTCATGAAATTATTCTTGTCTGCCGTTGAGGGCGGCACGCCGCTGTTGTTCGTCTCCGCAGCGTCCTGTGTGAATTCATTGGCCATGCTGGAATCCTGGGGATCAGGCATCTCCTCGTCAACTGCATACGGGTCCTCTGGGATGCCCACAGGAGACGCCAGGATCAACTTGTTCAGATGGCCCGGATACTTTAATGCGTAGGCCACAGCCAGGTACCCACCCAAACTATGGCCCAGCAGTGTGAAGCGCTCCAACCCCCGCTTTATCCTCCACTCCTCGAGCGCATCTACGAACCAAGACTCGGCTTCTGCAACCTTGCCCTCCTTGTCTTTGGCGTGTATCTTGAACGGTGGCCGGCTGCTCCGTCCCATGCCGAGGAGGTCAAGCGCAAAGACTTTCCAGCCCTCGGCACGCGATATCGACTCAAAGTTGCGGTAGAAGAAGCCCAGCCCAGCGCCATAGCCATGTAGCATGACGAGATTGTTCTCCACCTCCTCTCCCAGCCGCTCTACCGAAAATTCGTTGAGCGCGCGGTCCTTGCCACTCAACTCAACCATCTGCGAGTTCCACCGCCGTGGTCCGTAAGGGTCGTTTGCGGCACTGGTGGTCGTGTGGTCTTCGGCATGTTTCGGTGGTGCATGGACGTCGACGGATGAAGGCATCGCAGCGCCCGAGGCGGCGCCCGTTTGTGTATGTGTCGGCGGACTCTGGAGATGCGGGACGAAGGAGAGGACGCGGTGTTCAGTAGCCATGGGCGACAGTCCAGCCCACCATTGCTCGAAGCCGGATTTGGCGGAGAGCGGAAACCATTTGGAGAAGCGCCCTTGTGCCTCTCCCTGCTCCTTTGCGCGTTGACTGGCCAGCATGCTCTGCTGGCCTCCCTGGCTGCCTTGTGCATGGTCCTGGGCCGCCATGGTGGAGTTTTCTTTGCTCTCGATCCGGATGGGAGTACTCAGGCTCAAGCTAATGTAACTGGCGCCACCAAATCCAACGGTCTTGTGGAGGACGCTTCGTGCGCTGGGTCGAGCCAAGTAGGACCGGAGCATTCGCAGCCGCACCGTGTAATCAGCGAGGCGTGTTCTGGGGGCAAATGTCCGCGAGCGCGAACAAGATATACGTGGCGGAATGGTTGCGGTAGTTGTGGGTTCGCAGAGCGCGCTGAGGCGCTGCCTGCGAAGGAGCTGGTTTGGTACAATATGCTGACGTAGACAGGCTCACTGGACGAGTTACGGTGGCGGAAAGGCGATTGCGACCCGGAGATAACCAACTCCGGCCGTGTCTACCAGAAGTCGGGCGAACAATCAAGCCGCCCTTGGCAACAGCGACGTGTGAGTGCCCTAGACGTGAATCGAACAGCGAGACAGGTATTCAAGATTGCCATGTGCCATTGCCGTAGAATGATAAAGTCACCATCGACCAAAGTCACTTGAGGCTCAACGCCCGCCGTCAGCTGCCTGCGCCGCCACCACTGCCCGCCAATCACATTCACCTGATCCACCACACCCCCGTCCACAACCTTCCCTTGGTCGTATGCACAGCTTTGGCTTGACATGTTCGCCCTCTGCTCGTCACAGGCCCGGAAAGAACAAGTTTGGCGGTATTGGGTAATATTGTTTCGTCATGTACATCGTAAAGTCGTATCGCACGCTATGCAAGCAAAAAAAAAAAGAAAAAGAAAACTCCGATCCCTATGCAAATGGCCCGCATGCATATACTGTACAGCAAGATGAATGTCTTCATCTTCATGAATCTCACACTCTCCCCATGTCCTGTCCAGGGCGCCCGTCATCGCCCAACGTGTACTTCTACTCTCGACTGTAGCATCCACCAAACCTTCTTGTCGTTGATGCAACGGTTCCGGAATAGTGTCCTGCCAATACTGACTTGTCGACTCTCAAATTGACCCTCCTTGCAGCATGCTGGAGGCTGGCATTCTGCGATGCGGTCTTGTCGTGTGAACTTTGCGTGTTGGTTGCAGCCATACATGCTGCAAGCTGCCTTCGTCTGTATTTCCTGGTGACTCCGCAATCTGGTCCGACGGTCGTATGCGCATGTGCTGATTAAACATTACGCTAGCCTCAATACCCTACACGAATGGCTTGGGCTCGTGGGCGATTTGCACCGAGTTGGCACTTGTTATGCTCTGCATGCTCATTCTCGGATCCCGCTTGTAGTTTCCGCTTCCCGGCCTGTATTGTTTCTGAAGGCGACCGTTGTTGCTCCAACTTCCAGTGTCGGTCCTGGTTTGAGCAGGAAACGGCCGTTGCGGAAGACCAATGCCCTGCTTTTCATATAGTGTCTCCTCGCTCATGGGCACCTGGTTCAGCACACTTGGCGGCTCGGGGCGGCGCTTTCGCTTCACGCAGCAGCAGTTGCGGTCGTAAGGATAAGCCCAGAACAGGTAGCAGACGGCCCAGATAACAACGATGCAAGGCACTAGTCCCAGACAGACTATCAGAGCGATGGCCGTTCCTGATATCCCGCCCCCGCCGCTGGAGTTGTCCAGGAAGCGGGCTTGGAGATGGGCGATAGCAGGCATAACGGCGGTGGGTGGTGTGATTTGGCCAGCTAAGGCGGTTGATGCGTATCCTGGCGACAAGATGTAGTTGTGTGTGTCAATGCTAACAAATAGTCACAATAAGAATTATGGTTAGAGGAACGTGGAAACGACTGGGCAGAGATGGATACACAACGTTGCAAGTAGCGAGAGGTGAAAGGCGGAATCGCTTGCAAAAGTGGGTAGTGGTTGAAACACACAAAGGTATTACAGTTGCCGATGAAGCGCTTTGTATGCGGGTCTGGATAGAGCCCACCCTGGGAGACGTCATGGGTTATCAAGGATGAACATGACGCATACAGCCATTATGCCGAGCCTTTGACACCTGTGGCGTTTACGTAGGTGTACTAATCACACGCTACGCGCTTGGTGTAGATCCAGATCTTCTTAGTACCTTGTCCAACTTTCACCGAGCCCACCGCTTCGCTGAGGTCACAGGCCGGTGATTCAGCATCGTACTGTCCAAATGAAATTCTGCAGAATTGGCTCAGGTGCAAGGCGTCGCTGTCGTTGCAGAGCCAACGAGGGTCCCGGGAATTGCTTGTGGCTAGGCATGACACTACGCGCGTGCCGTACCAGACGTGAGGCCAAAAACTTGGAGGATAGTGAGCGCCACGGGTGACCAGGTCATTGACGTATTGTGACCTGTAGCGTAGCGTTAGCCCTGGTTTTCGCCAACGGACCCGGACGATCCGACGATGACCGCATGGATGCAGGGCCAGGCCCTGGTCGGAGAACAGCAATCTGTGGGGAAAAGGGTCTGCTGTGCATGCAATCGGGCATATAATCACAGCGCTGCAACCGCCTCAGGTCTCTTCCGAAGAGCCTCAAACGGGTGTTGCAGCCATAAAATGAAGGATCGTAACAGCGTCGCGAACATGTCAGACGGATGTGGGGCAGCCCGTTCCAACAATAGGCGAAACGCGTTCGCTGCCCAGGCGCCGACGCCCAAAGTCTGAGGCTGAGGCGGATATGGATACGTACCGCCGTGCTTCGCAATCGTCTTGGATATACTGCGTGAATCGCTCTGCCATATTTCCCGCCTGCCGGCTTCGCCCAGGTCGACCACTTGGGCCCCTTTGAAGCTCTCGTTATTGGGGCTCGCGTCTTTGGCAGCCCGCAAGGTTGACTGGAAGAGCGCTTCTGTTTCTTGCCACGGCATCGTCTGGTCGCTTTCAGCATGCACCAAGACCAGATTGAACCTTGAACAAATTCCTAGTGCTTTCGTCAGTACCGAAAAGGACGGCTGTGGGTGGAATCCAAGATGGTGCAGCTTGATGAGTCGAACCGCAACACTCCAAGCTGACACGCCATCTAATCGACTTACGTGCCATGGCAGCAAGTCGATCGTCAGTACGCCATGTGCAAACCATTCTTCGCGCGAACCATTTTTGAAACGCAGGGAAAGCTCTGACGGGCGCCAGAACTGGTACCACTCCGCCAATCGAATATGACGAGAACGCATTGCCAGCGTTGGTGAATGCTGCGCAGAGAATGAGGCCTGCAAATTCTATGCCCAAGTTAGCTGCATAGCGATGTGCGATGCCGGACGCAACGGCGGTTCCTAATGAGTGCCCAAGAAGCACGATTCGCTCTGGGGGTATATGGCATTTGTTCAGCGCCCAGTCTATAACAGCCTCTGCATCGTCCAATAGGCCAGACTCCGATGGCTCTCCCTTTGAGAGACCGAACCCGCGATAGTCGAATGCGAGAACAAATATCTTCTCTGATGCTCCGGCCGAGTATGATCGGTACTCGACTGTTCGGCGTTCTTGAGCCAGCGTTGCAGAGTTTCCGTGAAAGTAGATGAGAAGCCTGGCCTCGGGGTCCCTGCACAGTGAATTCCAAGCCACGGTGTCCTCCACGCTGCTGCCTGTTTTCTCTTTGGTGAAAGCATCGGCATTCTTAGCATACACACCCAGCGGTGCAACAAGCCATGCAAACAGTTCATGTTTGTCCTTTGTCGCGATGCGGAAGGGAATCACCTGATTTTCTGCGTGCGTGAGTAGGCGCCTCGCGGCTCAGCATGAGCATGGACATGTTCGACGTACTGAGAAAACCTGCTCTTTCGGGCTCAGTCGACCACTTTCCAGGAAAGAAGGTGATGTTGTGGAGGTACAGCATTTCTGTTACAGTAAGCGTGGCCCAGCCATAGGGTGTCGAATGAACCCTAACGTTTCTGCACCCAAGGCAGACAGCAGAGCAACGTAGACGGTATCCATATCAAGCTGATAAAGGACAGTACTGTTCCAATGGAATTAGCAATGCCCATGGCGGAGTAGTTGGTAGTGGATGCAAGTGTGCGAGTGAAGCGCGTGAGGACTGGCGAAAGGGAGCCTAGCGCGGCTTCCGCAGTCCCTTGGTCGCTTCCAATTTGTGCGCATCGTATTGACCTCAACACCTATTCAGTGTCAGACTTGTCACCGTTTTTCAAAATCACCCTTTTTTTTTCCTAAATGAACATGAAGACAACCGACTTGGTATAAGCTTGCATTGGTCTTGGTGTCTGAATGGCGCACATTGATTAGGCCGCATGATGCACGCAGTACACTTTCCCTTTATCAGCTGCAAACCTGCAGATTTACGTCACGTTACACTCACTGCATTGTCAAAAAAGCAGAATAGAGCCAAAGTACCCTTTCAATTTCTAAGCCTCAAGTATTCATTCTATTAAAAGAGAAAGCCAGCAAGATACTATACGCCTGTTTGCCATACCCGAGATCGAAAATCCAGCAGTTATTGTACAATTCACCACCTAGCTCTATTACTTCGTGGCTACGCCTGCGCCAGTCTATCACCTAATACTCCTATAGCTCATAGTTGATATCCTCGGTCTGTTCTGGCGAACGAAACTCGGAGTACATGGAAGGATGGCGCGCAATGTTGAGCCGTTGGTCTGCCAGATTGACTATGCTTGTCGCACGGCGAATTACACTATCGGCAGCCGATGCGCGCTTTATGATTGACTCAGCCTTCCTGTACTCGTCAGACTGAAGGGCGGTTTCGGCCAGAAAGATTTCATGCTCTCTTACGTGATCATAGTTGAGGCCATGTTCATCAGTAACGTATGCTGTGTAGTGCTCTGGCTCGGATACGGAGACATCAGCGAAGACTCTCGATTCACGACCATCGGTGCCCTCAATCTCAATGACTTCGAAACGCGACGAGGATTTTGGAGCCCCAGATGCACCAGGCGTATGGAGATGAGTGGTCGGTTCGTAGTAGACCTGTGGCGGGTTTGTTGCGACTCGGGATGAACAATCGGACCCACTGTCCACCGTGTCTTCCTCGACGACAGGTGATGGTCCAGCATCGCGCAAGACTTTACTCTTTACCTTTCCCCAGATCGATGTCTCTTTGTTGGCCTCAAGCTGTGACAAAGCCTCAGCACGTGCCCGCTCGATCTCGCATGCATGACCCCGTTCGAGATCTAGCTCTGCAGCAGTATTGGCTTGTGAAGCCGATTTGTTGAATGCCTCACGTTTTCTCACTAAAGCGGGAGTAATGGGCTTGAGCTCACCAGACTCCCACTTGCTAAGCTGCTTCTGCATACTATGACAGTTTGGACACTTGCCCCTACAGCGCAAAGAGATCATGTAAGCAATCATTGTAAATAGCAGGATTGCCAACGCGATGACCAATACCAAGATGACATAAGCATAAGTCTCATTGAACTTTGGCCCACGAGGAGCTGTCTCGGGCGAACCGGACGAAACGGGTGCTATAGCGGTAGCAGAAGGGTCTGTCAGGGCTATCCGAGAGCCTGTGGACGCCGGTGAAGCCGCGGCTTTTGACGTATCGCTGCGAAGCTGAGTCCGAGAGTTACCAATGGTCGTTGAGGCTAAATTTGAGGTAAGAGAAGAGGAAGGCGCGTCAGTGAGTTTAGGGGCGTTTGTTGGATAAACGGTGGTGTACTCCGTGACTACAACTACATTGGAGGATCGGTGGGATTTGTCCATCATGTCTTGCTCTCAAGGGCGGCTAGTGGTGATGTATGGTTTGCAGTTGGCTTTGGTCTGTTCTCTCTTTGTACTGGATTGTTGATTGATTTGTGGTATATCGAGATGATTATAAGTGTGTGCAACTCTCAGCAGTGTGAACGGACACTTGGCTTTGTGAACATACATGGCGTGGTAACAATGTGTGAAAGTCGAAGTTCCAGCGCGTGGGTGAAAACGCTGAGAACGCTGAACATGCACAACTAACAATGTTCGTCTCAACAGGCATGGTCGGCTACTTGGAACAGGAGCCAGCTGCCGGGTTCAGTAAGCTTCTATATCAGTATTACACGAAGATGCTCCTCCAGCGATGTGGTATGTGGCCACCTATGGGTAGAACTTTAGACTACTATCACTGTGATGTAGAACGGAATGACACTTTCGCTTGCCCAATCTCCAGCTGCGAAGCCTACTTTGACAAGGCTAGACGATGGACAGTCTATGCTGCAGAGACACATTTTCAAGAGTTGGCAACACTACTGGAGATTATACCTGGCAGTGTAGGAGCCGATTGAAAAACGTAGCCTGAATTTTAGACAAAAAGGCCAAAGACATAGCAGGACGATTCGAAAAAACCAAAGATGCGTGGGACGTGGGCAGAGGTATGAACCAGAGAAAATTACAGCGCGGCTGGATGGACCGACTACACAGCAGTGGGTACTAATACAGTGATGCCGCTACTATCTGCTGCTGCTTCTTGTGAGCCTGTACGGGTTCTGTAGTGGGGGCAATGAGCTAGCAGTGAGCGTTGCTATGTGGGTTCAAATTACTCATTATGTAGACAGTGAGAATATATTACCTACATTTTCCTACACTAGTACATACGGCCATAGGAAATCTTGGAGCAATGGATCCCGTCTGATCTCCTATATTTAAACAGCTTACCGGCGGATTAGTAGTTAGGTGGGAGACCACTAGCGAATCCCCGCTGTCGTATGTTTTTGGATCTTTCAATCTCGTTTTTTTCGTGTCAAGTCAAGTGAGCGCTAGTCCTAATATAGCTTAGCTTATCAAGAGACTATGTGCTTCTACCCTTGCGCCAATTTTTGACAATGTACACTGCCCTAGGAAATCACATGCCGTTGTCTGGATGAGTGCCAGGTCGTCGGAATATCAGAATCAAAACAAGCTAGCGACATCACCGCAAAGGTAATTTTCCGGTATGGCTGATGATGGTACTTCCCGTAAGGCGGGGCTGCTCACTATCTCGTTACGGCTTAGCGTTGATCTGGGGACCCGTGTCAGCGTCAACGACCTGAGAGAACATCACTATCGTACTCCGACAACCAACCCGCCTGCTAGCATTACAGCCCGCACTTCGGGCTACGTTCACCCACCGGTTGCGACGCGTTGTCCGTATGATTATGCCGGGATGGCGAAGATCCCTCGAATGGAAATCCTGGCGTCGGACCGACTGCCTCGTTTAGTCAAACCGCATTTATCCACCCCACAATACCATGTCGAAGTATCACTGTAGCTAGCGCAACTTTGTTCTCGTAAGCCGGCACTACTGGACGCCATTCCTTGGACAATGGCATTGCCTTGCATTCTGAGCGTGGGATCAGAAGCTGTGTAAATGGTTGTGTTGTCACAAAAGCGTAGTCGTTGCTACAGGAAGCGACTAAGTTCTCTCTATTCATCTAGTCGATATGCTGGAGCAGCATCGACACCAAACTTCTAACCATAACAGCTCATCTACATCTATTGCTTTACATGCGCATGTTCTGTGTGGGAAATGGATCCTTGCTTGGCAGCAACCTCCTCGACGCGACGCTCAATGTCTGTAGCAAAGTCGCGCTTGTTCATTCCTGGTACGAAGAGCGGGGCATTGGTGAAGAGATAGTTCATCTCTTCGAGCGGACGCTTCGCAGTCTCGGGAAGGAAACAGTAGAAGAAGATGGCATTGGTGAGATTGCAAACCTGCGATTTGGTTAATTCGAATTTCACACAAAGTCACCCGGGAACACTTACGACGAAGAGCAGATAGAACCTCCATCCAACGTTGGACATGCCGGGCCCAGTGGTCTGTCCAATCATGGTGTTGAACGCAAAAGACGTCATGGTCGCGATAGAAACACCCTTTGAACGGGTCTTGGTATCAAAAATCTCGGCAGGAATGATCCAGGAGAGCGGTCCACATGTAGAACTGAAACAGAAGTTGTACGCCCAAGTGACGACGATGAAGCCCCATGCGGCTGCGGCATTTCCACTACTGCCAGGTGGGAAGACAGCCAGCATAATCGTCGCGATGATGAAGGTCACGCAGTTGCCCAAATTACCGCCAATCAGAGTCCAGCGGCGTCCCAAGCGGTCGATGAAAGCAATGCAGAGCGCTTGTCCGCAAAGAGCGAGGACAGAGGAAATGGCCTGGTACTTGAGCGCGTCTGAGCCGTTGATGCCAATCTGTTTGTAAATGGTAACCGAGTAGTACTGGATCGCCGAAACACCAGTCATTTGAACAGACGCCTGGATAGCACAGGCGAGGAAGAGACGGCGGAAGCACGACTTGTCCTTGAAAAGCTCGAGGTACGACTGGGCCGTGTTCTCGCGCTCAAAGCTGATGGCCTCCTGAATCTGCTCGAACTCTGCCAGCACCCAAGCATCCGTCTCGTCGCCATTTGAATGCAGCTGAGCCAGGTTGCGGAGGCCTTGTTCCGTCTTGCCTTTGCTGATAAGCCATCTGGGCGATTCAGGGAATACCATGATGAGCGCGGCTAGGAAGACGGCTGGGACGACTTGGATACCGAGCGATGTGCGCCACTGGCCGTTGTCGTCGTCCGCGAAGCCGATATTGACTCCATAACTGATCCAGGCGGCAGCAAGGGCACCAATGCCCAACATGAATTGCACGAGAGCCGTGACTCGTCCACGGATACTGGGGTGAACCATTTCTGATTGGTACATGGGCACAATCATGACCAGGAAGCCGACACCAACACCAGCGAGGGCGCGTCCAGCATAGAGGTAAGATAGTGCCTGTGCGCCAGTTTGTAGGGCGCCACCGAGGATGAAGACCTGGTTTTGCGCTCGTGGTTAGCAGACTTGGTAACTGCCACGAGTCTTTCACACTTCTTACCAGAGCACCAATCATAATGGTGAGTCGTCGACCAAGCCTGTCACCGGCGGGACCAGCCATGGCGGCACCAAAGAAGGCGCCGCCAGTGAAGACGGACACGACGGCTCCCGTTTCATTTTCGGTGGGTTCGTTGAATTCCCCTTTGAAGGCTGGTGAGGCAATGACTTGGGCAACGACACCGAGATCGTAACCGTACAGCAACGAACCCAGGGATGCAAACAGACCCACGAGGAACTGATATACTTTGGGAGGGAGAGCCATGGCGACTGCAGAGGCGATTGACAGGTACTGCAGAAAAGCAGAGAGCGGTGCGTGAGAGAGACCCACTGCGAGCAGCCTCTCTGGCTCTTTATACTTGGCACATTTCCGTCCCGCTGGCCTGCCTTGTATCACCCCATGCCTGACCAAGTCTTGGGAACGCATCCAAACGACATTGTGCCAGGGTCTCCGCAAATGGCGGGGATGCTGACTCGATTCCGCGTTTATTACCTCCGCAGCCCGCGTATTGATCCCTGTCCGTAGCGGTTGTCGGTGACATGGCCGAGGCACCGGCACAGTCTCGGTCCAAAGTAGACCGATGGGGGCATTTCTCACCAACGCAGCCGGGTTAGTCCACGCAATGCGGATGAATGAACTGTGCCATTCATCATCACACCACTGGTGGATTAGGTCTTGGCTCTCCGAACTAGGGCACGGGTGGTTTACTCCAGACGGTTGTAGTGCAGTGTGCGTCAGACGCGTGACGAGACGATGCGCGCTGCCGAATTTCCACGAATGAGCATGCCGTTGCCCGTCGGAGGCGCCAGCTGCGTTGGTCTTAGGGCCCGCGCCTAGTCGGAGACCGCATGCTATGCTGTGAGGCTTTCTATGACCTCGATCAGGTCGTGTCATTACCAACTCGCCATTCGAAATCTGTGTTCCGTCTTCTTCACCTCAACTGCGGTCTAAAGGACAATTGCCAGCTTCATCCACCATGGCCACCTTTACAAGAATTGAGGAGAGCGAAACGCCTTCCATCTCTATCAACCCCTCCCACAAGGTCGCTAAGATCAATGACAATCTCTATGGCGGATTCACTGAGTACGTTTGACAATGGCACTCTATCGGCTAGAGTTGCGCTACATGTGCATTTCCTTTTTCCTCGGCTGACCAACCACGTACCAGGCACATGGGCCGCTGCATATACGGCGGCATCTACGACCCCGGCAATCCTCTCTCAGACGAGCGAGGTTTCCGCAAAGATGTCATTGAGGCTTTCAAAGAGCTCAAAGTGCCTGTGGTGCGGTATCCTGGCGGAAATTTTGTAGCAACATACCATTGGCTCGATGGTGTTGGACCAAAGGAGAATAGACCCAAGAGGTAAGCTCACCACCGTATTCACTAGCGTGTTACTTGAGCCTTGGGCCATGATTGCACGCGGGTGCTAGATATGCCATGTGCCGACCAAAGAAAACGGGTTATTTCTGGACGTACATGCAAGGTGTATTGCATTGCAGAGATCTACCTCTAAGCGTTTCGGGAGACGGCAGTCCCAAAGAGGGTATTTGGACTAACTCAGCGACTAGGCCTGAGCTTGCATGGATCGGCATCGAACCAAACACATTTGGCACTGACGAGTTCATGCAATGGTGTGAAGAGGTCGGCACAGAGCCCTACCTTTGCCTGAACTTTGGTACTGGAACCTTGGACGAAGGTACAGAATAGGCCGCATCTACCGCCAGACACAGCTAACTTGCATAGCGCTCGCATGGCTCGAGTACTGTAACTCGGACCGAGACACATACTACGCCAATCTTCGTCGCAAGAATGGCCGCGAGAAGCCTTACAACGTGCGTCACACCCACAACACTCGACCTGTATCTTCCACTACTATGGTGCTAAATTTGGTCACAGGTAAAATACTGGGCCCTCGGAAACGAATGCTGGGGCCCATGGCAAGTCGAGCAGATGACCAAAGAAGACTACGCCAAGAAGGCTTACCAATGGGCCAAGGCCTTGAAGCTCCTCGACCCGTCCATCACCACCATCCTGTGTGGTGAGACTGGTTACTCATCGTGGGACTACTACGTGCTGAACCAATGCGTCAAGTGGGATGTCCACGGCCTCAGCGGCGACACAACCAAGAGCCTGATTGACATGCACTCTATCCACATCTACACTGCAGACAAGGAGCATCTTCCCAACGCCACAGCACCCAGGGCAGCGGAGAGAGCAGTGCAAATGGCAGCGAGCTTGATTGACCTGGCGCGCATTGAAAACAAGGTTCCCGAGACGGTGCCCAGGCAAACCATTTGCTTTGACGAATGGAACGTGTGGGATCCTGTGCGCGCCCCCGGTGAACAGGGCGCAGAAGAAAAA
Source organism: Curvularia sp. IFB-Z10 (assembly GCA_002161795.1). Taxonomy (NCBI): domain Eukaryota; kingdom Fungi; phylum Ascomycota; class Dothideomycetes; order Pleosporales; family Pleosporaceae; genus Curvularia; species Curvularia sp. IFB-Z10. The sequence continues at coordinate 165,926 of JPSZ01000016.1, read as the reverse complement.
TACACGCTCTCCGACGCTCTTGCCGTCGCCAACTTTCTCAATGGCTTCATTCGCCAGGCAAAGGACATGGGCATGGCGACGGTCGCGCAAAGCGTCAATGTCATTTCTCCTCTGATGACCACAAAGGAAGGCCTCGTCAAGCAAACCACTTGGTGGCCGCTACTCCTCTTTTCAAAGTACATGCGCGGCCACACCATTGCGCTCAACGTGCGCACACCTGAGTATACTGGCCGCACCAACCCATCATGGATTCGTGGCACCATTGAGACTCCCTTCTTGGACTGCAGCGCGGCGCTCAGCGACGACGGATTCGTGAATCTCGCTGTTACCAATGTCCACGAGACCAGGGACTTTGAGGCTGAGATTCCTGGGCTGAAGGCAGACAAGGTCGAGGTGCACACGGTTACGGGGGATAGCGTGGATGTGGTGAATACTGATGGAACGCAGAATGTGGGGATCAAAGAGAGCAGCTGGGACGGACAGGGCAAGTTTAGGTTTGGGAAGCATTCGTTTACGCTGCTGAGGTGGAAGGCTTAGGATGGGTGGTGGGTACAGGCTGGATGAGTTGATGATAATTGAATGAGAAATGGACCGGGTCGTTGTCAATGCAACGCATGTATGTATACATCATGTGCCATGCTAAAATCTCAAGTGAACATTACCATTCCTCATGAAAAGAAGGGAAGAAAAAAAATTCAATTCTACCATTTCCCTGTATCCAAGTACTTCTTCACCCGCATGAGAAATGCATCCCTATACTGCCACAAATCATCCGCATGCATGAACAAAAAGTATGAGCCAATCACCACGCAGCCCGGCAGGAGAATCAACAGGACAAAATATTGCACCATGCCCCACCACGCACTGTCGAGTCCCTTTCGCATGGTCTTTTCCTCGCTCACCCTGGGGAAACTGTCCTTGGGCACCTCCTTATCCAAAAACCTACACAGCGCATCCCATTCCACTTCCGCGTCCATGTCGAGCTCCAGCAGGCGGTCTTTTGGCACTGAAGAACGAACAGCGGCGTAATGTTGCTCGAATGCTGATTTTGCCTTGGGCCCGCCGTACTGGTTGCCGTTGTGGACTTTGAATGCCGAGTGGACGAGCTGCATGAGGGGCGCCAGTTGCGTCATGTTGAGTTGACGGCATAGTGTAAACAGACGCCATGTGTCGAGGCACCAGATGCTTTCCTGCATGCTGGACTCCCAGTCGGCGTATTTGCGATTCGTCAAGATGACCTTGGCGTCGGGGTACGCTTCCACCAGCTCTTTTGCAAAGATGCATCCGGGGAGATCCATGACGGCGTCGTAGTCGCCCAGGAGTTTGTCGAATTCTGGTTTGCCGTAGGGAGCCTTGTTCCGCTGGGTTGTGGGCCGGTCTTGTGGCGGCAGCAGCGTGACATTGATGGCTTCTTGCCAGAGCGCGAGTTCAGATGGGTTGGCGAGCACACTGCGCATCTGGTGGGGTGTGTATCCTAGTTTGCGCAATGCGACGGCTATGGTTGTCGTTCCCGTGCGGCACATGCCTAGGACCAGGACGCGCATGGGCTTGCTCCGCGTCCGCTCGCTGCTGTCAATCAATCTTTGGCCTGCCATTGTGAATAGATTCAAGAGAACAAGACCTCGACTTCTTAGGCATGCTCTGAGATGAAGAGACGTGTTGCATGTGAGCGCCGTGGCGTGGTTCCGGAATAGGCTAATTAGCGGCATGTCGGTTGAACAGGGCCGCATGTGCGAGCCGTAGGCCTGGGCCGCCTAGCGCTCCACAGAATGGCGGGGTTGGCTTGACACGCTACTCGTTGCTACGCAATACCCCAGGTCAAGGCCCGCCTGTTAGTTGCGTCTGCCAGTTGGAGAGGCACATGGCCGTCAACTGCTGCATCTCCCCCGTCTCTGGCGAGTCCGGATCCTCCATGTATCTTATCTCGTACCCCTTGTTCGCCCAGATGGCTGCAGATTCCCATTCCTCTAGTCTGGCAAGGCTGATGGCGGCGATGCGGTAGGCTTTCCCGTAGTAGTCGGCAAGACCCTCGGCTTGTACAAGTTGGGCAAGCTGGACGCTAGCTTCAGCGTTTTTGCGGGCTCGTCGTGCTTCGGCCTTGGACTGTGGAGGGGTGAGAACAAGCTGGTGGTCAAAGTTGGCAAAGGCCTTGTTGATAGTAACACGGCAACGATCGCTGGCTTCCTGGGCTGCACGTTCCTGGGCGCATACTTCGCACTGGCATTTGAAGCCGTATCGATCGAGCTGCTTCTGTCGGTCTTCTTGTGTAAGCAAGAGCGAAATGTAAGAGACGAACAGTTCTTCTCCGGCCTTGATCTTGCGCGTGGCGAACACGATGCGCTTGTTGAGTTTCTCGCTCCAGTAGTAGCTTGTATTTGGCCGGCACGAGTGGTTGATGCGCGCGATTCTGGGGAACAGGCCGACTTTATCCCCGGTGTTGTATGCGTTTGTGCGGAAAATGGCCCCCAGCGTGTCTGGCTCTGCTTTCTTCAGGGCGACAGTATAATGGGACAGTGCCAAAACTTGCTCTTGAGCGCTGGACGAGAGCATGGTGAACTCGTCATGGACCAGTTTTGACACAGCAGCCATGGGGTACCCGCCTCCCTTTGCGGGCTTGGATAGGCTGATTTTGATGACCGGAGTTTCGCGCATGACAATGTCGCCGACGTCGAGATCGCGAACAGCAAAAACTCCAAGTCCCTTGCCACGACTAGGCTCGACTATGTAGACATGCGGAGGTCCTTTGCAAACAGGATGATGGAGGTGGTTGGGTGGAAAGTGATGTAAACATGTTGCGTTGTAGGCAAGCACCGCGAACGGAAGAAAGGCAGAGACAGAGAGAAAGTGGAGGAGCATGGTTGGTTCTCAAATGATAGAGGATTCGATGCGATCCATCGAGTGAATGGGTGTCTTCAGCTTTTGAGGCCTGCCGTAGGGGCACCTATACAGATAGCGCGTGAAACGGGTTTCGGATGGAGTTTCGCGCAACACGTCGCTCGTGCAGGACTGAATCGAACGTGGCCATGTTCTGGGACACTGCAGACTGCCAGCTTCTAAGACTTTACGACATGGCTTCTATCAGCACTCTTCTGTTCCTGGGTTGATGGTGCTCGGCAAGGGTGGTGACCTTTGGGGAAGTTGTTCCGCCGGGCGGAACTATGCCGCGCCACAGTGCCGACAAGTACGTCACGCTCGGCAGTTGTGTGGTGCTCTTGGGGACGAGGCTGTCTTTTTGGCTCACGCTCGCGGCGTCGTGTTGGAGTCAGGAGGATGAAACCATTCGAGGAGCAAATAGCATCGGGCCGAGGAAACGTCCGCCAACAGCCGTCGCAGCTTCCCCGCGCACGCGTGGGGCAAGCACTCCGTCGTTGACCTGTCCGCCATGGATTGTACCATGCCCCGCCATCTACTCTCTCCAGACTGACAGTAGATTGTTATCAGACATTATGGTGTAAGTACAACTCCTAGGCGGTGACTATGGCCTTCTCCTAATTGCTGTCAGCTACACCGCGTCCTTTGCCTTCTTCGAGGCCCTCTGGGAGTATGGCGTTAGTCACGTCTTCGTCAACCTCGGATCCGACCATCCCTCCATCATCGAAGCCATTGTCAAGGGCCAGAATGAGAAAAAGGGCCAGTTTCCCAAGATCATCACGTGTCCCAACGAGGCAAGCAACTCACACGCATCCGTACATGGTTACCCAAAGGCTGATGAGGCTAGATGGTTGCCCTGTCCATGGCCGATGGATATGCCAGGTTGACAGGCAAGCCCCAATGCGTCATTGTGCACGTCGACGTTGGGACCCAAGGACTCGGAGCTGCCGTGCACAATGCCTCGTGCGGCCGCGCTCCCGTCCTCATCTTCGCCGGCCTGTCGCCCTTTACCATTGAGGGCGAGATGCGTGGCAGTAGGACGGAATACATCCACTGGATCCAGGATGTGCCCGACCAGAAGCAGATTGTCGAGCAATACTGCAGATTTACCGGCGAAATCAAGTCGGGCAAAAATGTCAAAGTGCGTTGAACAGCTATGCATGGTCGCACGACGCTAATGTCTGCACAGCAAATGGTCAACCGAGCACTGTCCTTTGCCATGAGTGACCCCAGAGGCCCCGTCTACCTCTACGGTGCGCGTGAGCCCATGGAAGAGGATCTGACCCCATATAAGCTGCAGAAGGACTACTGGCGACCCGTCGAGCCCGCCGCACTTCCTCCCAAGGGCGTCAAGGCCATTGCCGAGGCTTTGGTCAAGGCCCAGGAGCCGCTCGTCGTGACCGGCTACTCAGGGAGAAACCACGACGCTGTTCAGGAGCTGGTACGGCTAGCAGACAATGTTAAAGGCCTCCGTGTGTTGGACACGGGAGGCAGCGACATGTGCTTCCCAGCAAATCATCCAGCGTGGTTGGGCCTGCGCTACGGCAATGATCCTGCCATTAAATCCGCCGATGTCATTCTAGTTCTCGACTGCGATGTGCCCTGGATCAACACGCAATGCCATCCCAAAGACGAGGCCAAAATCTTCCATGTCGATGTTGACCCGCTCAAGCAGCAGATGCCCGTCTTCTATCTCAACGCCATACAGCGCTACCGAGCCGATTCTTACACGTCGCTCACCCAGCTGAACGAGCACCTAGAGTCGGTCCTCAAAGACCAAATCACCAGCCAGCTCTTCGATCAGCGATGGTCGGCGCTGCAAGAGTCGCACAAGAAGAAACTCCAAGACATTGCAAGCGAAGCAAAGGTCGACGACAAGGGCCACTACGGCACAGCCTACCTTTGCTCTCAGCTAAAGAGGCTGTGTCCAAACGATACAATCTGGGCCATCGAGGCCGTCACACAGACGGGCTTTGTTGCGGATCAGATACAGGCGACTCTCCCCGGATCGTGGATAAACTGTGGTGGTGGAGGCCTCGGATGGTCTGGAGGCGGTGCCCTGGGTATCAAGCTCGCGACCGACACCGAGGGCAAGAAACAGTTTGTATGCCAGATTGTCGGTGACGGTACCTATCTGTTCTCGGTGCCCGGATCCGTCTACTGGATCTCGCAGCGCTACAACATTCCCATTCTCACCATCGTGCTTAACAACAAGGGCTGGAACGCCCCACGACGCTCGATGCTGCTCGTCCACCCAGACGGCGAGGGCTCCAAGGTCAGCAATGAAGAGCTCAATATTAGTTTTGCACCTACACCAGACTACTCGGGTATTGCCAAGGCTGCAAGCGGAGGTGAGATATGGGCTGCACACGCGAGTACCGCCGATGAGCTGAGCAAACTACTGCCGGAAGCCATCAAGTCGGTGTTGAGCGGTACGTCAGCGGTGCTGGATGCCCATCTCGAAGGACCAGAAGGAAAATACGGGGGTGGAAAGGGTCGTCTGGGTTGAGGCACCGTCTCTGGGCATGAATTAGAAGTAGAAAGAGATGGGATTTGGTTGCATGAGATGAGAGTGATGAGAAGTGAGAGGTTTGTCAAGATGTGTAATCATATATTATGCCTGGATACTACCCTATCCACTCCTCTTGTCTAACTACACACAGCCCTATCTCTCACTTCAATCCAAGTCGCCCTTGCAAAACCAACAACAATCACCTGATCGTTCCAAACATTACTAATGCTACTCAGTTTATGCCGACGCGGCCTGAGTGAGGTTGGCTTGCTGTGCAAAAATGATCCAAGGGTTGGGCTCATCCGCCTCGCAAAGTGTGTTGGCAGGGGGAAGAGCACCGTTGCGCATGTATTGCTTTTCGTACTGCGAGATGCACCTGGAAGCCTGGAAGTGAGCGGCATGCTATGATTGCTAGTTAGCATGCTGGGTCGTCCGGTTGTCATGGACAAGCAAAAGTACTTACACCGCCGTTGTCGAGTACCAGCAGACCCGAGCCAGGGAACAGCCCATGCATCTTGCGCGCTGACGACAAAGGCGTGACAGGATCTGCAGCAGTAGACACGAACAGAATAGGCGTGTGCGTGCCATCCACCCTCGGTACACCGTCGAACTGCTGGCTTTCTGGCGCTTGCACACGCATCTGGCTGCACATGGGGCCACTGAGTGAAGCGACGTTAAGCCCACCATAGTTGCTCCTGTTGTACATGGAATCCACAAACTCCTTGTAGTCGCTGAACCGTGTGTAGTTAGACCGGCTGTTAGAATCAAGACACACAACGAGGTTGCGCCCCTGGCGCTCGTCGAAGCCCGGGCTCCAGGTGCTGATCTGGCTTTTGAGCGCAATACTAGACAGTATTGCTTGGTCTCGCGTCTGCAGCGCAACCATCGTGTAGTCCATTGCCAGCGCGAGCAGCGGGTTGAGGTAGTACAGGCTGCCGAACATTTGCGTGACAATGTCTGTCCACTTCAACACGCTCGGTGTGGGCGCCAGTTCGCCCGGCACCGTGAACGGGCTTGACGGGTCCGGGACAGCATGTGCGACTCCAAGCGGCTCATCTTTGAGACTCTCCAACAAGGCCAAGTACCGCTGTTCAATCTCCTGCCAGGACGTGGCATTTTGGTGGAACTGGCAGAGCGTAGGGCCGGCTTCGAAACAGTGTCTGAAGAAGTACTCGGCTACTTTATCAGTCTCAGCAACGGAACTTTCCCAGCCGCCGTTGTAGTAGTCTTCGAGATCGAGCACGCCGTCGATGATCATCCGGCCTACACGGTCGGGATACAAGCTGGCGAATGTGGGACCGAGAATGGAGCCATAGCTCACACCGTAGTACCACAGCTTTGCTTCCTCTGGCGATTTTCCAACGTCCTTGGCACGGAGCTCGATGTAGTGGAGCATGTCTTGGGCGGTAGCAACGGTGCTGGCGTACTTTGCTGTTCCGTTCACAGCGTAAATGTCTGAGCACCACTTTCCATACGCCAACAGCGACTGGTGCTGTGTCTTGAGCGGTAGCTCAGATGTAATGTCTGCCACGCCCACAGCATCTGCGAGGACGACATTGCGCGTCTGAAAGGGATAGCCCGGGAAACAGTCGCTCGATGGCTCGCTGTTGTTGATGCCGCGCGGATCAATGCCAACGAGCGAGTACTCGGTCCCGATTTTGGCTTGGATGGCGGCGTAGCTGGAAAGCACCATGGCCACGGATGAGCCACCGGGTCCGCCGGGATTGACAAGCACTTCCTGCGCGTCGGGTGTTGCGCCGGGTTTCTTGATGATGGCTATGTTGAGTGTGCCGGCGGACTCGTTGGCGTAATCGCGCGGTACCTCCAAGACGGCACATGTACTGGCATTGTCAGTTCGACTCCATTTCTCTGGCGTGGGCTGTTGTGCTCGTACAAGTTCTGGTAACATGGCGACCATGCGAGCGATGGACTTGCAGTCAACTGTTTGTACGTCTTAGTACATCTCTATCCTGACAACTGGGTGCGAGGCTTACTTCGGAGAAATCATAAACCATGCTGCTGTTGTCTCTTGTGCTCAGAGGAGAGCTGAGGGCGTGCGGCAGAACGGCAGCCATCGCTGCGATATATTGCGTGTACGCTTTCATGGTGTCCTCGGACTCTCAAGGCGTAGGTGAAAGGATGATGGTAGATGCTTGTACGCCTCTAAGGGATCAACAATTCATCTTATATCTGCCACTCTTCGTATGAGTAGCAAGCCGAACTTGTGTACTGAGAGCCAGCCACCGCATCGCGCAGCCAAACCACATACCAGAGCGGGAAAAGCATTGCAAGACGTAAACCAATGCAGTCAGCTCTGCACCCCAACAAGGCAGTGTCGTTCTCCTGTACCGTCTCTTCCAAATTCAGATACACCACTGCGTTTTCTGCAAGCCACCGCACCGCAGCTACGGTTGGACGTCAGGGCTTGGCCAGCATATTGACCGAATCGGGTCTAGTGCAGGTGATGCGGCAAGGATCTCTGTGTGCATGCAGCGGTGCGCGACTACAAAAGAAGATATTTCGAGGCATGCGAGGGGGCGGTAACGTCAGGCGTGTCAGGTACGACGTCAATTATGGCTTCGGAGCCGGACGCGGGTGGGCACTCACCAGAGGTAATGCGCTGGATGACAGGGAAGATGACGTACACGCTCAAGGCAGCTAAGTATTGTTTTCTTCGAGGTCGTCGGCTTCATCGCTGTAAACGTCTCTTAGGTTTCGAGCGTTAGTGTTAACTACGAGACTCGCAAAAGAATGTCGCCTGATCAGGCGGCGGCAAGGAAGTAGGCGACGCACTAGTTGAAGCGTGACTGGCGGCTTAGGTATCTTCTGCCCAAGTCCATGTTCACTCAAAACCCTGGAGGTGGATACTTCAGTAGCAGTATAGCAACCCGTCTAAAGGAGTTCAGATTGTTTGGACCTTGAAGAATCAAATCGTCACAGAGATGCTCGTGCTGAAAGACTAGAACGAGATCGGACACGATGGACACTGTACATGGATACTGTTGGAGCGATCTCGTTCCAGACATTGTATATATCAGATTTATTGACCCCGTCTTCATGATCAGTACGCGGATGCTCCACATCTAGGCGGGCGAAGATGCTTTCCCAGGCGCATTCTCGTTACTTGTCGAACTATCCTCATATGTATCCGACTCAAGTCTCTCCATGGATAGTAAAGGAAGCGAGAGAGAATTCATTAGGGCACATCGCCAACACGCCAGTCGAATTACCATCCATCTGTTTCACGCAAGAAGCTTTCAAGGGTCCTGGAAACAACGAGCCAGGTCAGATAGTGTGCAACCATTGCCCCTGCAGTAAATGTATTTGGGCCCGTCGGATTTGTCTTCGTCGACTTACATCAGGCCTTTGCGCTCTGAGCAGAAAAAGTGCGAAGCCAAAATAGAAGTGATGCCTTCTTAGAACGACGGCTCAAGGGCAGGTTGGAAGCGGGTCTCAGGGAAAGCCAAGTAGGATACATGTAATGGTCGGTTGCAGCGCACGTGAGATAGTTTTATATATGCATTGATAACCGCCGATGGTGCTAGCGCAAATGTATGGCTTTTCCGTAGAATCACTGGCTAACTGTCTCGCTATTCAGTCTCAAAGGAAGGTGCCGAGGATGACAGCCTCTCCCCTCCCCCCTCTCTCGACCCAGCTCTCCATCCCTACGCCTTTCGCTTGCCCTTTTCCGACATCTCAACCTCGGAAATGCTTGGCTCTAAACGAGCCATTTCGCTGGCCTCAGCTGCCTCGTCCACGTCGGAATAGTATTGTGAGTCTCTCTCTTCTCCATAACAGGATGTCGTAGTTGATGTCATGTTGTTTAGCATTTCCTCCTGTCCCAGTGGTGCTGCATGTTGAGAAGATTCCACACTCCTAGGTCTCCATCCCGCGTAAAAGTGTGCTCTCCATTCAGCAATGTCTGAAGTGGTCAGTCGCTCTAACACAAAGTGTTTGGATCTCTCTTATCTAACCCCGCTTCGTTTCTGCCCTGCGGTCGAAGGGCGGATGGCGGCGCAGCTGGTTGTCTAGTCGCCTTCTTCGATTCTGCCGACGCAAATGCGTACATAAGCTGATGCTTATTCGGAACATTGTTATTGAAGCGGGTATAGATTTGCCAAAAGTCGCGGCAGTAACCTTGCAGTATAGCCGTCTCGGTCGGCGCCACGTAACGGCTTGTAGTATTGCCCTTGAACTGCTGCAAGAAGTTCTCGATCCACTCCGCATCTCCAGGAAACAGTTCCAGATGCCTAAGTACTTTTGCCATTGTTCTCATCATTTCAATTGGGAGAATGAAACCTTGCTCTTTGAACAACTCTACATCTGGATCTTCGCTCAGATCGTCGTCTGAATCGTCTTGTAGTCTTCTAGGCTTTGGTGACTCCATTGTGGTGGGAGGATTTACGTTCATGATGTAGATGAAACGCTCGCTGAAAGGCTTGCGTCGATTGTATGGCGGAGAAATTTGTGTCGATGATGCGGCGGGGTGTGAGCAAGGAAGGTGCTAGGACGGGTGAAGTGAAGGTGGTTTGCTTTAGTGGACTACCTTTAGCTATGAAGTAGTTTATGACGTAACCGCGTATCACAAGAGCCTAGAAGTAGCTAGAAAAATTTCACCCTCACTCTCATCTAGTTCCAGACTCTGAAGCCTCTTCGTCTTGTACGCGGCTATAACTAAGATCGAGGCTAACCAGCCCGGACCTAAGAGCGACCACAAGCTGGTCCTCAGCGAGCCACAGACGCAAGTATCATCATCCCCAATCCTTCTCCTTCTAGTAGTGTACCAGCGGATAGCAGTCAATGGCTACCCAAGGATCACCGTATCGTGGAGCAATCCGAATAATTAAGGAATACCTTTTGACAACCAAATATGCGCTTCTGGGAATACTGGTTCCCCGTCCACAAGTACAAGCATGAAGATATTGATATAAATATAGTGTTGGCATGGAAATTTTGAATGAGGTCAAGGAAATGTATTTCACCCGAAGGCATAGACTAGCCGAAGCTAAGAAGAAATAGCCTTGGTTCATAGTCACCAGCTTAAAAAGAGCTCATGGCCTTTTGTAGATACATGCAGACATCATGCCTTTGTGGCTAGTCCACCACGTGAGAACTCTCCATCCCGGCCGAAATCCAACTCCAAGCCTTGATTTACAAGCCTGTGCACTTGTTCTTGACCACCTTGTCATCGACAACGATCTCGAGCTTGTTGAGGTCGATAACCCGGAGGTTCTCGTGCTTGGAAGACAGGTTGAAACGGCCTGGTTAGGCGCGCATATGGTTACGCCAAGAGAGCTCAGTCTCCCTTAGCTCTTCTCGGTTCATATTCCAAGTGTTCGTATCGGTGACGCTGAGTATATCGTTTCCAGGAGTCAAGAGCCAACCTCTAAGTAACTGCTCAATTCGCCGAAACTCCTTCCAATCGAATGACTGGGTGGTCATGAGTTGATACAGTCTCTTGAGCGTCTCGCTAGTGATAGCATTGAGAGCTTTCAAGTCTGTTCTATTTATGAGCACCAAAAGCAACTGGTAACCTGCCCAAGCCAACGTGCGATTGACATCATTTGGAGGATCTAGCGACGCCGGATTGTGCTCATATACCCTTGGCGGTGGTGGTAGATATCCGGTCGGATACACCAACGGTATGGCATCCATCCATCTTGGTGTCAAAATGGGCTCGCCGATATACACAAAGTCCATGTTTGACTGTCGGTCGAAAGTACCTACACGATCTCCATAGAAGGCTTCTAGGACGACTTCTTCGGGATCTTCAGGAGCAATGGTTCTCTTTGTGACGTTGGCACTAGCGACAGGCCGCAGGTCCATAAGTCTGGGTATGTCAGCGGTGCGGAATATCCGGTGATCTGGATTCCGGTTCACGAATGGGCCGCTGTTGTGCTCATGCTGCTTTGGCGTCCAGTCGCGTGCGAACGACGACGGATCAGTATCGACTATCCGTATGCTGGGATCCCAGCTCATCGTGTCACCAAACTCGATAATATAGTCGAAAAGATATAGATCGATGTTAGCCTCGACACCCTGTCTGTTTGCGATGGTATCGCGGTGATAGAGCCAATGGGCTGCCGCGCGGGCTAGCATTGGTTCACTGAATCGTTCGTCTATATCGGCCTGGACAATCTGTTTCCAGGCGCCTAGCTGCCTTTTCAGAGTAGCACGACGTTCTATACATTCTCGGATAAAGTTGTCTGCGCCCGTGGCCGACTGACGGCCGGAATATCCTAAGCAATGACCAAGGTGGATCACAGCCTCGACCGAACGAACATCCTTGGCCAAAAGCGTCACCTCTTGCGGGCTAACATAACCCTCGTAGAAAGCGCATTTTGCGGCCTGCAAAGTCAGAGTCATGAACAGTGATATAAACAAGCGGGTATACTAACCGTGATATCATTCCAACGCCGCTCAGCTGCACTGCGCACCGAGAGTCCCGTAGGCGGGCAGGATATGACACCGTGCTCCAAATTGACTGATGAATTCCACGTCTTGTAGCTGATCCCGTCGGATTCGTTGATGCTGGCGTAGACCAGTGGCCGTTCGCTGGTCTCATTGGGGTCATTGAGACGGCCAATGACAATGTGATTGAGGACAGTTTTGTTGAACACTTTATTGATTGGAGTCTCTTCATCCTTGTTCGAACCAGGAGGATAGTTCTGAACTGTTTGTTGCACATACGCCAGAAGCTCCACAAAGTCATCGACTGCGCTGGCGACTGTCAGTGTGGGAATATCGTCGCGCGTATAATTGTCCCCGCGGGTCAACCATGCTCCATCTGGATGATGGTCTAAATAGTCGTAGTATTCTGTCTGGACGGTGGTAAGCTGCTCGAGGACCCTGTCTCTCACCAGACGGTGTTGGTCTCTGTTCCGCTGCTCCTCGGTCTTCTTTTCGTGCCGTTTCCTGAATTCTTTTCCATCTTTGACTGCATGGAGTAAGATTCTCTCAGGTCTGGTGAGGGGCCATTTGACCCGAGGGCTTGGATTCGCCATTTTGGTGGGGTTATGGAAGCACAAGCTGCTACTAGAGCGAGCTTGAGGGATGAAGGAAGGAAGGAAGGAAGGAAGGAAGGAAGGAAGGAAGGAAGGGGTGGCAACGATTGTGACAGAGTGCTGTCAGACAAAAAGAAGAGGTAGATGGAGAGACGAGGATACAAAGGCTTCAAAGGCAAAAGGTAAGGTAGGTGGGTGGTGGGGAAGGGAGGACGAGTATCCTCCAAAGGTAAATTATATAGTAGTCCGTGCCTTAGAGTGGCTACCTAGCGGTCTGTCTCACTCACCTCGCGGTGAAGCTGTTTTGCAGTCACTTTGAGAAACTTCCCTCTGCATGGTCGATATAGTGACTTGAGTGAGTCCATCTGCTATCCTTCATTGGTGCCGTCGACACGATACTTCAGTTCGTAAAGTCAACACAGCGCTTCCATCAGTCGCTCAACCTGCGAGGCGTCTCATCAGAACTTCATTCCAATGCCTCCACCTCCTCGAAAACCCCTGCCGCCGTGGCTGACCATTCCGACTGGCAGAGATGTCCTGGTCAAAGAGCGGAAGGAGGTTGTCGGCGAACGCATTGCGCGAAGCAAAGACGTCGGTCCCATTCGGCAAGCTACAGTGCGTCACAACATCGGTCGACTCAGAGACACTGGATATGACAGCTCTCGGCTCGTTCCAGACAATGGGAAAGACGAACTGTGCGCTGTCAATCTCTGTGCACACGCAGCGTCCAACACTCTCCATACAGTTCAAGTCGGACACCCAGACAGAGACCGACGAGACCCTCACATTCGATCCCGAGTACCTCCAGGAAATCGATGTGACTGAACTGCGCCGAGGCAAACATGAAAACAGCAGGGTCTTCTCTTTCAGGTAGTCTATAGTAGGTAGAATACCAAGCGGGTGTCGAATAACAAGAGGATGGGTAACGATCACGCTCACATGTGACTTTTCGATCCTAGCAAGCTACTTTGTGTTCACCAACAACCTCTCTGTGCTAGTCCAACGTCTATGGGGTCTGAATCAAGGCCCAGTTCCGCATCGTCGCAAGACAAGCAGTCTCTCTGCACTACTCGGCCTTTTCAGTTAGCTGCATGGCGGGACTTTTCATGTCGTATTCGAGTACCTCTGAGTGGTCGTGGAATGCTCTGTTTCCTGTATTTGGTGCCTTGATCTCCTTAGAAGAGGACATGCCTAAATCTCACGGCATCAAGGTGGTTTGGTAGGACCTTGCTTGTAACAGAACAAAGCGCAACTGGCGGGTTGCATAGGTACACCGTAAACCTGCGTTGACTCGAAATCACGGAGTCGGAGATAGTAGCAGCAGAGCAATGAAGGAAAGTCACTTAGATTGTGGGCTCTAAAAAATCGAAAAACACGTCCAAAAGAGATTCGCATGCTACTACGACTACAAATATCCAGCCGTCCATCATGTACAGTTGCCTTCATAAGAACAGGGATTCTGCAATTAGTCCATTCATGGAACCGCCACGACGGACTCATGTGCGACCGTAGGTTCTCGTCCTCCTCGACATCCCATGTCAAGCGGACGTTCCCCGACATCCCCTCGGGCTCGGTGAATAGGAATGCCAGGCGCGAGACGCCTGGCTCCAAGTACACACCGTTTGGCCCTTGCACCCAGCCCCTTTCTGGCTTCGTACTGGTATACAATGTACCAGTCACCGTGCCAAGAAAGGAGCCTTCGGGGAGGTCCACGGGACACACCAGAAGAACTCTGCCATCTCTGCGCTTGACCAACGTAACAAGAGATGCAAAGTTGGTTTCTGTATTTCCGGCGAATCCCGATATTCGCCCCAGCCTGGTGGTGAAGACATCCACGGTGTTGTTGCCGCCGGTGTGCGAAAGGGAGTGAAATTTCTTGGCATGTTCGTGGGCCATCGCAGGGCAAGCCCACACGGTCTGGTTGACGTTGACCTCTTCAGGGAGAACAGTCTCTCCAGTAACCTTGGAGATAAGTGAGGCCTCAGCTACTCTCTGTTCGTAGCTGGTACCTCGCCAAGGGAATGCACAAATGTCCTCCAGGATAGGACCGATGATATCTTCTCAGCCTTGGATGGCCTCCTTCCCCCTGCCTTCTTTGGCACTGGGGTCCTTGAGCACCTTTCCAAGGGATCTCCCAGTATGGGCGATCAGGTGCAGGTATCCCTCACCCGCAACTTGGCATGTCAGCACCGGTTTTCATTGAAATGGTATAGGTACTTACAGCCAAAGTGTCCCACCCATCCACACTATTCGGTTGTAAGGTCCTCCACAGCGAGGCAACCGACCATACTGCATACACAATACTGGTATGCGAAGTGGAAAATCTGCAACGCAGGGATTTTCCACTCTCCGGCTCGGACCGGAGTAAAAACCAGTGCCGTTACATGGCGCTTTTGGCCATTGTAACGGGAATGGGACCGATTATGTCCTCACGACGAGGGATAATCGGGGACGAGGTACGGGAGACCCCGGATAAGTCCTTGAAATCGGGAAGTAAGGATTCCCAAGGCGTCGGAGTGCACTATCCCTCGTATAAAGACCTGGTGGCTCATCCACATCCACACAGGTCTTTATACGTTATTGGGAAGGCATAGTAGGAGGGTGGCTTGAGTATGGAGTGCAGGTAAAGGGTTAATATATAGATAGAGGAGTCTCTGGCGGGGTTGCCCTGTGGCTGCCTACTGCGAGGTGCGTTTGCCTGCCCTCTCTCACCTGTCACGTGTCGATTCAAAATAGACTGTCACGCGCCAATACAGACTGGCTGGAGGTATTGTCCGCAATTTTTCTTCACTCCAGCTGTCTCACCGCTCCTCTTCTATGCGTCATGGCTGACCAGACTGTGACCTCGATAAGGTACCAATAGGTGGTTTGTATTAGGAAACGCTGCTCTCCTGGCGCGGTGAGGAACTTGCCAGAGGGACAATACGTCAGCTGACATTAGAAGGCTCCCGTCGACTGCAAACGGTGCATGTTGGCAAAACACTTTTGGAAACCTTTGCTTGGTCCAGCTGGTAGACTAGATGCTCTCACCGCCATGTACGTCGATTGACCATTCCATGACACGCACGAGGGCAGACAAACGGTCATTACAATAGCTGCGTTCCAGTACATGGTATGAGCGTCTGGAAATGGCGGCTTTGGGTCTATGACATGACATGACGGAGGATGATTAGACGCATTCAAAGAATCGTCGACGTGAAACCGAGCCATTGTCCGAAGCGACCTGATGCTGCCGGCTCTACACAGGTGCAAGTCCTCGTTTATATCTCTGGATTGCAAGTTGCAGTAGACGCGCTCGTACGCTGTAATTGACGGCGGCTGTGGCCAAACCAGGGGAGTGAATTTCGAGGAGTGCAGTACATGTTAGAAGAAGAGAGCAAACGTGCATCAGGAAGTCAAATTCGAATCGGCGGTTCGCAGTCAATATCGTGTTATGTTGATGAGCTCATATGGTTACTTCCTTTCGCAGCAAAATGTTTTAGCGCTAGCCTGAAACGGCAGTTGCCCTCGCAATGCCTCCCGCAACATCACCTCTCTGTCCCTGTTCTGCACACTACATAGTACATTTGCCTCGTTCCGAGCCTATTGGCTATTGCGTCAGGTACATATGCCGTTAATCGAGATTCGGAGCATTATGCACGACAAAACTAACATCCGATAGGTGGAACGAGTCGGACAAAGGCTGCCCGAAGACGAGTGACATCAGCTACGCCCATCGGAAATAGGTCATTTCTCCAGCGAACAAGGCATTCCCGCTTCAGAGTGTGCCGAATGCAGTCGGCTACAATCCAAGGTGCCGGAAAAGACGGGCTTGGCCAGGCTCAGGACAGGGGGGCTTTACGCCGAGATCGACGTAGGGCTGTGGCCAGGCACACCATCATCACTGCCACCACCACCTTTGCCTCAACCGCGCCACGACTACTGGTCACCAGGAGCCACAATTTATCCCACACTACGCTGCGTCATTGTCCTGGCATGGGATCCTTCGCTGACATCAGCTTAGACGGCTGGCATGGCTCTCGAAACTGGCTCTCCTGACCCTTCTGGCCCTGAATCAAGCGGAAGATTTGGTGGATGTGACGACATGCTCGTTTCATGATTGATTGATGGCTGAGAGGTACCAGGGGCGCCCGATGTGCGTGGCCAAGGTTTGCTTGGGTTGCCCTAACAACGAGTGGATCGACGGGACGTTGGATCGCGTTAGCACCGCAGCCGGTGTCGTGCAAATGCTGCAGCTGTGTGCCACGCATCCTAGGACCAAGTGCGCTGGTTCTCGCTGTAGCCGTCACTGGTTGTCCGCCGAGCCAGGTACATACAGGTCCCAGGGTCTTTTACTTTGAGCCTGCAAGGTATCGCGCTGCTGGGGTGAAAGCTTGACCCAACGACAATTGCTCAAGGCACGCCAGTTGCAGAGTGGGAACATGGCCTCTGCGCCCAAAATAGCAGGCCTGGAACCTGTGCAAACACTCCATTTGACACAGATCCATGGCTCGGCTGGCAAAAGTAGGCGGGGGCGTCGTAACACGCTTCCGCGGGCCTTGGCTGCAACATCGGAATAAAATTGGGTCTGTATTGCCTTGCAGACGACGTCATGAGCTAGCACCAATCCATCGTCCAGCTCACCATCCGCCTGTGGGAGCAGCAGTGGAGTGGGGAAGGTCTGGGGGCTGCTCGATTCCTACAGGCCCAAGAGAAGGAAAGAGGCGAGACATGTGGCGTCACCCGTCGCCTTTGCCCAGATTTAGCCTTGTGAAAAGTGGAGGAGGCGGTGCGCAGCCAGCACGCTGTTTGTTCCTTGATGGGCTGTGTCTGTGATTGACGACGCTAGTACATGCAGCTTCTTGGTATAAGAGCCCCCAGGTCGCTCGGTGCTGTACTCTCCATTCCACAACAGATACCCACTCCTCATCCAGTTGAATTCATCGAACTCCACTCAACACTCCACCACCTACTCACCACAACAACCCAACACCTACCAACAAGATGCGCTTCACCTACGTCGCTACCGCTCTCTTTGCCGCTGGCGCTGCCAACGCTCAGATTGACAGCATCGTCAACGGCCTCACCTCGGTTGCTGGCAACCTCCCCTCTGGTGCTGCTTCGGCTGCTCAGAGCCTTGCCAGCCAGGTCACATCTGCTGTCGGTGGTGTTCCCTCTGACGCTGCTTCAATTGCCTCGAGCGTCGGATCTCAAATTACCTCTGGCGTGGGCAGCCTCCCCTCAGATGCTGCTTCCCGTCTCTCGAGCATTGCCTCGAGCGCCGCCGCGGCTGGCTCGTCGATCCGCTCCGAAGCCGAGTCTGCTGCCAGGTCTGTCACATCGTCTGTCGGTTCTGCGGCTTCTTCTGCCACCAGCTCGGCCGGTGCCAAGGAGACTGGCGCTGCCAACCAGAACGCCCTTCCCGCCATGGGCGCTGTCGCTGGTGGACTCGTCGCTCTTGCTGGTCTCCTATAAACGGATACTGCAGTCTTTTCTCGAAAATCATCACATGACGACATCTCCCTCGGATAGCTTCCTGCTCGGCCAGCGACACTCAGCACTGGGCTGAGCTCGCTTTGCGTCGTACCACGAGACATGAGGGATAAGAATTGGTTACGGCGAAACTGGAGTACATCCAAGCAGTGTATACAATTATAATAAGTTACTTCAATGAATCCTTCAAATTTCAACCTGGCATGACCGCGAGTCTCTTAGCATGTGTCCGATAGTCTCTCGTTGCTCCTACTGACCTCGACGCCCCGCTGGTTTGTAAAAGCTTCTCTTTATTGGTTCATCGTCGGTCCGGGCGCAATGGCAATAGTTGTGCATGACAAGGAGCTGAACAGTGAGGACATGGTGCGAGTGAGGTGAGCTGTGCAGCCAGCGCATGACGTAAAGCCGCGCGTCCAAAGCCCGTAGTTTCAGCCGCGGCTCCAATAATGCGCCTCCCCGCTAGCGCGTTCCCGCCCTGCACTCCGCACACACGCGCATTTGCTCATTCTTACCACGCCACCGCTCAGATCGACCGGCCCATTGCCACAACCAACTCTTCAATTGTCTAGTATGTACGTGCCTTGGCTGATACCTGTGGTCTCTAGGCCTCCTTTGCGACGTAACATGTGCGCTCGGAACACGGCCTGGCTTGCACGCTCAACTCGACGTAACATGACAGCCGTACGCGGTGTAGCCCAACAACTATGGACGCCTTGGATATACATAACACGGCGATCCCATGCATAGTAATACACAAAGCTCACCAATCACGTATCAGAAAGATGGCGATGCATCCAGGGCACGAGGCTCGCATAATACTTCCTTGTTCACCACCCACCGCAGGGCCCATGCTACGCTCACCGACCTCTTCCATAACACCCTTTCAACACGACACAATGTGCAAAGACAAACAACAATGCAGTGCCATGCGCTTGCCAGCGACATTGTATGCCTACCACACTGTACAAAACAATTCCCATGGCCTATTTAAACATTTCCTCGACACATCGACTTTTCTTCTTGGTAGACCAACGCTGATCGCTGCCTGCCGATCATGGATTATTTTAGGCATTGCATGCACGCCATCCAACAGTTGGACATGGGGGCCATGTCGACCTCCTCAGCATCTCCAAATCACGCTCCAATCAAGCGTCACGAGCTATCTGGGCCGAATGAATCTAACCGCATTCACATCATTGTCATGGGAGTTATTCTAGCAGTTACAGCTACAGCAGTCATTGTCGTTTTTACCATTCTCTTTCTTGTCAGAAGACGCCGCAAGAACAGCGCGATTCGGCAAAACAAGGATAGCGAGGCTAATTCCGTCGAGCTTCAGATAAACAACCTCTTCCACAAGCCGACGATGCCGCGTCATAAACCGGACTCGCCATATTTGGGCGAAAAGGACCCTGGTAAAACATGTGGTAGCCAAAATCCTCGTGTGTCGTCTGGGCAGCTTACTGACAAGGACCGAGAACAGAACGGCGGGTGTGAGTTTTACGAGATTGATCTAGGGGAGGTGAAGCAACTCGGCTAAGATGAGAAGGCAGACTGTCTCTCTCGTCTGGTAGTATATCATCCTGGAAGACGGTAGGAATCACATGTGAGTAGGCCCAGGGTTGTCAACAAATATCCTTCACAAAGTAGCGGTTTTTGCGAGGCCGATGAGCTCAGCTGTCCATGGCTGTTCCAGATACTACGCTGCTCTAACAGTGATCGGTCAAATGTAATCCCGCCATGGCACGGAATTTCATTGCCAAAAACATCTCTGTAGTCGATCGCAAAGGCCAAGTAGTAAACGAAGGTGGCGTAGTCGGCCTGGTGGTCAGTGCGGTCAGGCTGTGGTGCTGTCTTGTGGCTGTGCACTCAACGTTGTTGCCCTCCTAGGTGTAGTCTCATAGGTGTAGTCTCATGCTAAGCATCTATCCCCCAACAACCCAAATGCCTTATCGTTGTTCTGTCTTGCGACCTTCCAAAACCAATACCTCTCCTATATTTCCAGATTTTCCGGCCTGTTTTCCTTGGAGTCAGAAATGCGCATGTTACTCGGTGCCTCGTTGGCTGCATAGTAGTATTCAGGTACACTAGCTAGTGGCTGTCTTTTCGTGAACTTAAATAATGCAATAAAAACCATGCCTTCAAAACATCCCAAGTGACAGTCAAAGTCGCTACAAATAGCGTTAAATATTGTGCAATAAATCATGTAAAATCTTTTACTATCAAGACGAGATTTCCGCCAGGAACCCTGATGATCTCTCACACCACTCTATATTGTACATCTCCGCCCTTCAAAACCACTGTTACAATTTGAGCGTGTGGCAGACAGCACACACATTGGCACAGCCAGCATCTACACCCGTTCTCTCAGCGGCGACTGTGCCATTCACGGCCAAGAAGCCGCCCCTTTGAAACCCCCAGACGGTTCGACGAAAAGTCGAAAGATGCGGTCGTCATTACGGGACTGGCGGTTTTGTATGTTACGTCTCGAACGTGAGAACAAACACGTTGATTAGTTTGCTGGACACAGCTTTTGAAAAGTCTGGAAAGATTGAAGAGGGTGCTGATATGGGGGAGTTCGAAGACGGATCACGGCGGAGTGAATGTAAATGCAACGTAGACTTTGCCGAAATCTGGTGGGTTATCGTAACCTACTAACGTCCCTCTCTGCGTGCTGGGACACCCTGCGTACTGGGACGTAAACATCATTTTCGCATCCTAAGTCTCTTCCCCCCTTCGTACTTAAGAGTCGCAGTCAGCGTCTTATTATTCTTCGGAGATTTAAGCTCAAAACTTTAGCCAACAGCAGCAAAATTACAACGATGCTGATCATGTTGTTGATCGTTCCGTTCACCGTGTTTAACCCCGCTCTACCTTCCTACCCCTACACGACCGTAGTCATCGACGAATCTTTAAGCTTCAGTGCATTGGGATGATAGCCTTGTTAAGTAAGAGTGTTTTCGCTGACTCAGAAATTACTTTATTTGTCTCAGTGTACAATGCGAGTTTCTCCGGGCTTGCTGCGGCATGTCACCTGCGGCGGGCTATCCTCGGGACTGAGCCGCTCTCGTCGTTGCGTTGAGGATGCGTACGGGCAGTGATCCACGCATCATCGCATCCGCGACCATCGACCGAGCCAGCCACTCCTTGTCTCAAGATAACACTTGAGCTCGTCGCGACCATGGTGTTTCTGTTTAGCTGTTTTGACGCAGATAAGGCTGAGCCTACCTCGATAGCTCCCCGGGTTGTTGGTAGCCAAGCAGAGTCACTGCTGCCTGATCTACGGAATAGTTCCAAGCGAAACCCTCAGCTTTGCGATAATTGTCAGTATTGGGATAACATTCAAGATGTTTTTGCCTTCATGACAACGCGAGGAAGCATGAAAAAAAAGCCGACTTCTCTCGCAGATATGTTTAAGCACAATGCGTGTATAATCTGTCGGGTTATCGCTCCCGCGGTGCAGACCAAGATTGAATCTCTTGGCTGGCGAATCACGGATACGGGACATGTTCAAATCGTTGTGGGAGGAGCGTTCAAAGTGCCTCGTGTACAGGAAACGACACGAACGAGAGAAGGGACTACTAAATCTCGAGAAACTTTAGAGTCCCCACCTAACAACATCAAGTGTGTCCTCTACCTCGATGTGTATCATCAAAAGGAACCCTTCAAATCGGATTTTACAAAGAAGCTATCATGGCATTGGTGGCAAGCGCCATCTCTAGGCTTACAGCTTCTGCTAGAATACGATGAGGACCCAGTCCGAATAAAAAATGTCAATCTATGGGAGGAAAAGTACTTTGATACAAACGCAATGCAGCGATGGATCTCAGACTGCGAATCTCAGCACGCTGGCCAATGCCAGAAGAACATCACCAAAGGCCTGCCAGAACACTTCAAGCTTATCAATATCGATAAATTGTGCATTGTCGACGCTTCTGAACCCCAGCGTTTCGTTGCGCTCAGCTACATGTGGAGTGGACACGAAGGCGGCAAAGATTTGCAATTGGTTCAATCAATTGTCGATCAACTATCACGGCCTGGTGGACTTGAGCTTCAGCAGCTCCCAAAGACGATTTACGATGCGATCGTGCTTTGCAGAGACCTAGGTGAACATTTGCTTTGGGTCGACAGACTCTGTATCGTGCAGGATGACCCGGTCACCAAGGAAATTCAGATAAATGCCATGCATACCATCTATGGTATGGCAGCATTCACCATCGTGGCAGCTGTTGACCGAACCAAAGCTACCGGTCTACCTGGCGTCCAGGGCCGGCCAAGAACATCTTTCCTTGACAATGACACACGGCTGTTCCATGCAGAAGGGTCCTACGTTGACCTAAACTTCTTTGTCACGGTCGACAAGTCGGCCTGGAACACCCGAGGCTGGACTTTCCAAGAGCGAGTTCTCTCCACACGGTGCATCTACATTACAAACCATCAGGTGTACTTCAACTGCCCTCAAATTCTAGTTCAGGAAGAATTGGGAGCGTTTCAGCAGAAAGATAAATTTGCCATCAGCCCACCGTCACACTTCAGTGTACCCAGTATACATGAGCTAGCCACCGAAACCTCATATTTGGATTGCGCTTGTCATTATACCTCTCGAAACTTGTCCTATGAGTCTGACATTGAGAAAGCGTTTACGGGAGTGAGTAACGTTCTCGCTGCCGAGATGGGCACTCGCTTCTTGTTCTGCTTGCCCGAGAAATATTTTACTGCGTCATTATTGTGGCAGAGCATCGCACATCCAACCACGCGAAGGAAAGACGCTGTAGGAATACCAAGTTGGAGTTGGGCGGGCTGGTCTGGTGCAATAAGTTACGACCTTTTACCCATAAATGTTATGGCAAGGAATATCGGTACGCTAGTCGCCTTTCACATGCAGTTTGGGGATCATAGTCTACGTCAATTGGATATAGAAGGCAACTGGTTCGGAGCCAACATCGACTTCAGCAATTGTCCAATCCTGGAGGACACAAGACACCCATACACTCCAGATCCAAAGACTACAGAACAGATATGGCGCCAATGCGCACACAGTCCCTGGGAAGCAAAATATCGCCTGAACCTAAATCCATTAGCGTCCCAGATCGCAGTGAAGCACCCCGGGTGCCTAGTTTTCAACACAACCACTGCAGCTCTTACCCTGCGCCCAAATAGTATGCACAGTGCAAAGCTCGATACTATGTCGCTGGATATTTCGTCACCTCACCAAGAAAAGATTGGTAACATAAAGATTGATTATGCATGGATGAAGGAGAAGGTGGATTTGAAGCAAGATCAAACTTTCATCGTTCTCTGTGCAGGGATCCTTTCGAAAGGCAAACGAGGAGACTTGCATTGTGAGCAGTACCTCTACAATCGAGAAGATCATAATAAGAGTCCGTGGCTTTTGATTGTCATGATGGTGCAGCAGCGGGAGGACGTGAGCGAGAGATTGGGTATAGGGTATGTTGAGGCTCGGCTCTGGAAGAGGGCACATCCGGTATGGGAGACGATTGTTTTGGTATGAACCAACTTGCTGAACTTTTCAGAGTGCGAAACCCATATCTAGAAGTAATTAGTGCGTAGTCTACGCTAGTTGCAGATACTAAAGCCAACTACAGTGTTTACGATGATGACGTGCACAACTTTAACGGGACTAGCTTCTAGATGGGTGTAATTAGGTTAATGAAGGTTGTCACAGGTGCAGAGATACGTACTCAACCTAAGCTTGCAAGTGCCGCCTGCGTATCGATTGCCGAATGTGCCCTTCTTCAGGATCAATATCAGTCCTTGATCAAGATAAACAAAGAGGCTAAAGTTCGTCGGTCAACAAGGTCATTTGTCCTGGGGAAGGAGAAGATGATGAGCCATGAGGACCCCGAAGAGGCACGAGCGAAGCGTGCTGCAAAGGAGAAAACTACTTTAACTAGACAGGATTAAAGAGAAACGAGGTCAGAAGGGCAGGAGTCCCGCGCCAGGGGCAGGCACACCTCAGCCAGAAATTGAAGTTACGCAGATGAACGTAGTGCTGGAGCCATGGAGAGCACCAGTTGCGCAGATGTATTAAAGTGTATTGTGTATCAATTACTGCAGGAATGACGTAGCTTGCGCGAGGCGAGATGGTGCAGTAGCATATGCGGACATCAATCCAGGCTATTTGCAAGGAAAGAAAATACATGGAAGGAAATGGAAGCTCTAAGAGAAGCTGATACGTATAATTAGTGACAGCAGCTCTTAGCATAGCAATATCCTGTACTTGTAGTGTATGTGTAGGTGCGGTCGACGAGTTATGAGGGGTTATTTATGGAAAGGCATACATGATAGTGAATTGCATAGTAGAGAAACACGCAAGTGTCTCTGTCTCGTCTTGACCTTACAGCCCATTGCACGATTGTAGCGACCTCCGTGTGTTGTCATTTAATCGCCTTCTTCCACATTGCTGAAGGTGGTCTCTCTTCTTATATTCAAATCCCAGCTGAACAAAGTGTACTTCCACCTTCCCCAACCAATCTGAAGATCAAAGTGACTCGATATGCCCTTGGTATCTGGTTTATTGTCTTCTCCAGGTTTTTCAACTACAGTCCAATCTTGACTGCGACGTCTCCCTTCGCTGTCATCACTCGAATCTGCTGCTGGCTCTGAGCGGGAACGGTTTGTAGTAGCTACTAGTCATTGTCAGTAATGCACCGGAAAAACTATCACATAGCCGATAACGACATCACTAACCATCTGTACCATCATGGGATATAGCTTGGCTTTTTTCTTGGAAAGATTTGTTGTCAGCCTTCGTTGCATTTGGCGTAGCGTTTGGCGAGACATCGGATCCTGTGAATCTTCAACTTAGTATTGAAGGACCTAACAAATAGCTAGTACAAGTGTGGAGCTATACCATGTGTGGGGCGATAGGTTCCTCCTTGTTGGGCCATTTCGACAAGCGAATATGTTGAGATATAGTATTCTTTGGTTCTGGATAGAGATACAGAAGCTATAGGAATTGTGTGGTGGCAATGGAGGTGGGCAGATATGACTTAACAAAGTATCACGTTGTAGTCAGGCTGCTTACTATTACGTCATCGCACTCTCTCTTCCCATACAGCTGGGACAGTGCGAACTTTAACGATACGACTAGTTCCACATTTGAACATCGCCCTGCAGACTGATGAGAAACCTGTTTTCCTAGAGAGGTAAAGAGTACAAGCACACTATGAAACTAGCGAATCGCGTTTGCAAGGACCGGAGTTCCCGTGACACACAGAGCAGTGATAGTCAGAGCATCCAACTGCGCCGCACGCATGCTGTACTGCACTTACTCGTGCATCATATCGGTAGGTGGTCCATGCCTCTTTATCCACGCCTTCGTTGCCAGTCGATGCCCATATATTCGTCGCAACGGCTGGCCTGTGTTCAGCGGAAACTGTGAGGGCGACTTCACGCAGTAGAAGGCGCAGGAACAGTAGGAGAAAGAAGAAGATCTATTTGAAGGTACGAAAATAGCAGACAAAGAGCTAACTACAGCAGTTAAGCAAGGTAATATACCTTAGGGGAAGTGCTAGCAGTAGCTTGCTAAGTAGCTAGCTGGATAGGCGGTCAGCTAGCTAAGCAAGCAGCAGGTAGCCTAAGGCAACTACCATTGTTGAATAGCTAAGTTGCCGAGGCTTGCTGCAGCAAAGGCTTGTTAAATAGCCTGCTTGCCTAAGGTAAGTAGCTAGCTTGCCAAGCAGCTAACCTGCAAAGCAAGGAGCTAAGGAAAGGGAAGGAAAGCAAGAGAAGGAGGCGAAGGAGAAGGAAGTAAGGCTTCTGAGCTTGTGTCCTTACACTACCTAATATAAGCTTTAAGTTCTTATATCTCTTTTATTATAGGCTAGATAGCTAGTAATTTAACAGTTACTTATATAATACTAGTAAAGTAGAACTGTACAAAAAGAAAATGTATACTATGACTTAATTAGAGAATAGTTGCTTTACTTAGCCCTCACCCGAAAGCTCTTATACTATAATTGTATAATTAACTTAAATAGCGCCTAGACTAGTTTTCTAATAGTTATGCTAGCTAATCTTCTCTTCTAATACATATAGCGTGATTATATATAATTAAAACTAGACACTACCTCTTCCTCTTCCCCCTTTACCTTTTGCAATAGCGATTAACTCCAAGATTCGATAACAGAAATAGCTCTATAATAATATTAAAATTCTTAGTGTTTTTACTATCACTACCATAACACTAGACAGGCCCTTAGTTCTCAACAGAACCAAGGAGAGGATTAAGGATAGGGTTCGGCCCCGCGTACCGTAAAAGCGGTGAGCATAGCAGAAGAGCGCGGTATTTGCTAGAGGCATTAGAGCTCGGCCCCATGTACTGCAAAGGCCGTGTGTATAGTAAAAGAGCCTCGTAATTGCTGGAGTAGTAGTAGAACTCGGCCCCACGTACCGTAAAGGCGGTGGACATGGAAGAAGAGCATAACTGTTACAAAAGTGGAGAACACGCGGACTCTGCTAGTTTAGCTTATCTTTAGCGTTAATAGTACATCTCCCTTGCTATACCTGTAAATCAATGCGCTATTACCGCTTGGATCGGCCCCTCTATAAAGCCCAGTGCTTCAGTTACCCTATGTTTCTCTAACCTTTACTGACTTTCTAAATCACTACACCTAGCCTGTTGACAATCAAGCTTATCCAAGATGGCTTCCCTAAGCAATCTCCACCTCTCAGCGAGAGACATTAAACTCGAAAACGGCTACATCCTCCTGGCTCAACTCCGGACTTATGATGACGCCTGGAAGGCTGATCGAATCGATCTCAATGACATTATTGGAAACAAAGATGGTAAGCTTAACTCAAAGAACCTTTATAAAGCTTACACTATTAATAACGCAACGAAGGCCAATTTGAATGGGATGGAAAAGGATTCGCTGACTCAGCATTCCAGATCAACTTAGCTACTGATTCTGGGAAGGTTCTCCTCTGCGCTATCTTGCCAGATAAGAATGGCCATTTCAAGCCTCAGAGTATCGAACTAAGCGAGCGCATTGGCAACAATAATGGCCAGTTTCTTTACATGGGTTGGGTTAAGGGTCCTTGGTAAGAATGTGCAGCTATTCTGTTAATGTATTACATTACCTGTTTACGCTAAGGGCTGCGGTGGATACTACCAAGGAAGGCGGAACTGTTTACAGTTAGAGTCTAGCCTATACTTGTCTCACTCTATAATGCGATGGAACCAAGTTAGTTTCTTTGAATTTGCTGCAAACCTGAGAGCGGCGCACGGCCCCCTCGAGTTGGTTTCATTGAAATTTCAGAGTTAGTTTCTTTACTTTTAACAAACACTATAATCGATGCAACTTGGACTAGACGTATAGTAGGCCTACACAAATTCCATATACTAACTTCAAAGTCGTTGCTAGTATGTTAAGGGCGTGATAGTTTACCCTATCCTTAATTCTATCCTTAACCTTTAGTAGGATTATGTTAAGAGTGGCATCTTAAGTAGAAACTATGTAAAGCTCCTAGTTATCAGGACGCTAGAGTTAGTTTTCGCGGATAAAGTAATAGAGTATTAGGGATAGTTTTATAAAAGTAACTTCAAGGACCTGGTGCTCCTTGGATATCTATGTCCATTATCCTAGCCAAAGTTTAGTAACTTAGCCATTACTTACCTTTGCAGGTTGTTTGGCGCAGTAGCCTGGGGCTGTGTCCTTACACTTACTAGGTAACTAGCCTACAAAGCAAGGAACTAAGGAAACAGAAGGAAAGCAAGAGAAGAACACAAAGGAGAAGAGAGTAAGGCTTCTAAGCTTATATTCCTACAGTAATCGTATTTAGCGGTGTACCTGGTTGTAAACATGCAAGCCAGTCAGTGCTACACCAAAGCTAAATATTCTCATGGCCTAAGCGCGACAGTTCGACCAAGCCAAAATCACCAAGTACGTGTGCATACATACGAAGTGGGCAGAAACGCCGACATAGAGGCGTAAAGCGTAGAGCGTAGAGCGTAGAGCGTAGAGCGTAGAGCGTAAAGCATAAAGCGATGAGTACTTGTTTCGTTTAGTCCTCGTAGCGATTGGTCCGGTTAGCTGTGATGGACGTGTGCAGGAATCAGAAATAATAATCCTCGCAAAGACTAGGTAGGGAGAAGGGCTGACATACTTGGATTGAGCCAGGCGCTTGCTTCCGAGCGACTCTACGCATACAGAGCAACGGTATCCATGGTCAGTTTCGAAGAGCATGTGCCTCTTTTCTGTCCGTGTTAGAGTAAGACTAACGGAGAGAGAGTTTCCAAGGTTTGTTGTAGTCTTTTTTGTTCTACTTCTTTTTTTGCTTTTGTCTTCAAATCCTGAATGTTTCAAAGAATGCTACGACATATTCTGTATGGGTCCCACACTGCAACGCATAGTACATTGGATGGTGCTCAAACATCTCTGGCTGGGACCGAAGTACGATAGATACAATAGCGATTTTTGACGGTTGCTTTGAGAACAGTCAACTTCGAGTTGGGAATGTTTCAACGCTGGATTTGTAACAAGCGTAGCACTGTCTACTTCTTTCATCATATATTGCCGATTTTATCAGGAAGCATGTGGTATCACGAAGAGGGAACAGCAGTGTGGAGTATTCGTGAACCGTGCGCGTAAGGAGCAAATGGAGTGAGAACAGAGCGGTAAAACTCGCCCCAAGTTGACGCTTCAGTGGAAACATAATCACTCACGTGGAGGTAGGTACGTAGGCAGGAGAACTCTCACAGACAGGCTTCGTCAAGATACATGTCCATTCAATATAACCTATGGAGAAACTAGAATACCAGACTGCCCCCCATCCACTCATGCGTGTGTAGTCATGGACATTTGCAGCAGAGCCTGCGTTGATCTGTCTTGACTCGGCTTGATGATTTTTTCAGGTTCGGCCCAACTCCAGTTAGCAACGCCACACTCGACATGGTGAGAGCGGCAATATTCTCTCTATCCCATTCTGCGACTTTGGAAAAAGTATCAGTGAAGATTAAGTTGTAGAGAAGCGTATCACCATATACCAACAGCGGGCCCCAACCAGGCACGAGTCCCAATCCAGTTTGTGCGATGGAGTTGATGGTCCCCCATACAAAGGCCGGCTCGACCGGTTTGTCGTCATACTTGAGTCGCACGCCCCATTCCTCGCTCAGAATGTTGGCAAGATCACAGCACCCGGTGTTGGAAAACATTTCTTTCACTTTATATCCCCAGTCCATTGGAAAGTTCATAGAGTCAACAGAGAACCTGTCAACACCGCAGTACGAGGATTGGTACTCGTCGGTAAGCCATCCGCGCGGCAACATGGTGCTTTGGTAGATGAGGGAAACGTCGAAGCGCACCATGTAATCCGGGCGGAGGCGCCAGCCGTATACATAGTCTTGGGGGAATTCGACGGTTCGGTGTGTGTAAGTGTTCATCTTGAGGCGATTGCGCATTGCTTCTTCCACGTCACGGTCGATGGATCGAGCATTGCAGATTGTCTCTTCGTATAGTTTCAATTTCTCTTGCAGCTTCTTGTCTTCGTCAGGTGCCAGGGGATCCTCGTGCGGAATTGCCATGACCTCGTTGCGTTTCTTCTCGTTCTGCTTTACGTACAGCTGGTACGTCGCTTCAATGTTGAGGTACTTGTTACTCATTCCCAATCCCTTTGCGAATACCTCCGTCGCTTCGATCATTTCCTTGTAGCCGGTTTTAGTTTGCTCTTCAAGACGTTTGGTTTGTTTATCGACGTCGGCAAGCTTTTTGGCCCATAGCTTGTTTGCTTCATTCCTATCGTATTTGGCCTTGTCGCACAGTTGCGCTAACCGCTTCTCAAGTGCCGAGCGAAGCTTGGGATCCTGCTTCTTCTGCAAATCCTTGAGCTCAGACAGCAATTTAGCAGCAGATTCCTTGTCCTCGGACCGAAAGCCCAGCCTCTCAATCACATGCAAAAGGTACTCGTCGCCGGACTTGTAGTTCTCGCCTTCGAGAGGTACAGAGAAGTCGGCACGCTCTTTCTCAGTCACCTCCTTCTCCCCGGCAAACTGGTAGGAGTTGAAGGTGAGCTTCCGGTGGCGGAACGAAAGATGCTGAAACATGCACCAGTCGCTGTAAGCGCCGTCATCGACCTTGTGCTGGCGGGGCAGATAGATTGCACGGAGGGGGAAGGTGAGATCGATCCATATGAATTGCTCGAGCGCTGTTGGCATCCTCACTGGGACGAGGAAGATCCTCGGCGCTTTCTTATTGTCTCTGTCTACGAGGTCTTCCTTGCTCACTGAGCTTTGGAGCTTGATACGGTCGGTGATGGACTTTGCCTCTTGTCCGTACATGACGGACATGTACTTCCATTTGCGGTAGTTGGTCGTGTTGGCGGCAAACACGGGGACTTTTGCATGCGCTGTCAGAAGCGAATCAATGTTCTGTAGACGCTCAGCACTCACGAGAGTTATCCTCATACCCAACTGTGTGCTCAATGGTTCGAGGATGATATTTGTCTCCCATGATTCCGTTTCTGAAACGGTCGGGTTTGTTGACGACAACCTCCAAAAGTAAATACTTGTAGAAGTCATTGGAAAGTGCGGGATTGTATCCTTGGCGTTAGATTGAACTGTGCTGGAACCAAATGGGGCCTTCCGGGAGGACGGGCATGGCTTAAATCCTGATGGGTTAAATTTATAGGTTTCGGTGAAGAACTGCGAGTGCAAGTAGAGACGAAGAGATGGTCAAAGTTGCACACTGAGAAGCCGGTCCAAGAGGGTGCCTTTATGCTCAATCTTGCACCGTGTATGTTTCTTGTTTGCATTTCACTTCTTCGCCAATCTCATCAATGCGCCTTGTCTGGTGGAGGGGATACGCGCGTCTTCCAGCTGAGGGAGTGTCATTTGCATACAAGAATACCTGATTGTTTGTTCACAAGGACTCTAGTCGTCCAGTAGATAGCAATAGTAGTACACCAAAGGAAGGACAACACGCTGGCTTCTTTTCCTTTTTCCAACTCTTTCAGCTCGATGAGTAGCAGTACGACACGATTTCAGAAGCCATTTTCGTTTCCTGGAGGGGATCCGAAGCACACGAATCGTGGTTGCAGCTGGCATTTTCTGTGGTGCTTTTGTGATGCGCTCGATCTCTCCATCCTGCGTCCATCTGATGCCAAAGACGTAGGTCGTGAAACGTCATAGTGTTGGTGGCCGGCCTTTTAGTCGGGCCGTCTGACCAAGGAAGCACCCCGCATGCCGTCATACCAATATGGAGCTCTCGACATAAAAAAAAACAAATGTTTACAAAGCCTGCTCTAGAAGTTTCCCTTACAATTTGATCTTATAACTAACAAGATTTCGTTGAACATACTGCTCTCTACACACATAGATTTCACCAACCACATCCACCCATCATGTCCAAACCAAGCATCCTCTTCGTCCTTACTTCACACAACAAGCTGGGCGACACAGGCAAGCCTACAGGCTGGTACCTCCCCGAGCTTGCGCACCCCTATCACGTCCTGCACAACAAGGCCAACATCACCGTTGCCTCACCCAAGGGCGGCGAAGCACCTCTGGACCCCGCCTCTGTCGAGGCCGCCAAAGACGATGTATCCGTCAACTTTCTCAAGAACAACGAGCAAGTATGGAAGACGACACAGAAGCTGAGCGACTTTGCTGGCAAGGCAAAGGACTTTGACGCCATCTTCTACGTGGGCGGCCACGGACCCATGTTCGATCTCGCCGACGACGCGACGTCGCAACAGCTGATCAAGGAGTTCTGGGAGGCGGGCAAGATTGTCTCTGCCGTGTGCCATGCGCCCGCTGTCTTGTACAACGTCAAGCTCAGCGACGACAGCCTGCTCGTTGCAGGCAAGGAAGTCACTGGCTTCTCCAACGCCGAGGAGGAGCAGGCCGGCTTGACAAAAGCAGTCCCATTCCTGCCAGAAGACGCGCTGCAAAAGGCAAGTGGTGGAAAGTATGTCAAGGCGGCGGAGCCTTGGGCGGAGAAGGTTGTCGTGTCTGGAAAGTTGATCACTGGACAGAACCCGGCCAGCGCGACGGGTGTTGGTGAGGCGATTGCAAAGGCGCTGGGTATCTGAGTTATGACAGTTGAATTATGTTAAAGTAATAGACGCTGCCTTGATCCAGCAGCCATCAATTTAGAAAATCGCAGCACGTGCAAACAATGTCAGAAGGAAATGGACAATAACGTGACAAATGCGTATACTCATGAGCTACTATCTAGGGTATTATTTACAACCACTTCAGCCTCGACCAATTCCTCGATCTCTTGACCTAACATCCAAGACTACTTCATACGTACTGGGTGACGTACTCAGTCACCGTCTCATAAACGAGAGCTGGCGGGCAGGCTGCAGGCTGCACAGGGTATCCTGGTGCCATGGTAGGAGCAGGAGCAGGAGCAGGAGCAGGAGGATAGGACACTTGCCCGATTGGCAGGTAAGGAGTCTCATGGGGCTTCACCGGCGTCTGTACAGAGCTGGAAGCAGGGATTGTCGAGTTGCCATAGTGTCTGGAGGGAACTGGAACGACAGTTACAGGGTAGGCTGTGCCTGGCTCGTCAGTGGAAATCACAGAAGAGGTTCCGTTGGCGCTGGCGGTGGTTACGGGGAGGTGGGAGGTGACCATAGTGGTAGTAATGTGCGAAGAGATCATGGTAGTATTGATCAAGGAAGAAACCATGGTAGTGGGGGTGAGGATGATGCTGGACTTGATATCCGATGTGACTGGAGTGGAGGACTCTGGAACCACAATGGTGCTTGGGGTCGCGGTGGAACTGACCTCAGTGGAAGAAACCGTAGGAATCAGGGTAGTAGGCACAGCCGAGCTGGAAGAAACAGCGGACGGAGTGGGCGTGGCCGAGCTAGAAGGAGCAGCGGACGAAGAAGGCTTGACCAGAAGAGGTGTGAGTTTGCTAACAACCCAAGACGAGGCCTCGTCGGTGTACAGCTCAAAGTAGTTGAGATGTTGGGAGACATCGCTACCTTTGGCGCAGACTGGGTCACCGGCAGCGCAGTACGAACGCAAGACGGACGAGTAGGCGTTAAGGCGCTCAAGGTTAGCACCAGTACGGGGCCAGGCCTGCTTGTCGGCGCCATCGAGGACGTTGTATGCCTGGTTAGCAGTGTGCTTGACATCACCCCACAAAAGGGCAGCCTTGAGTGCCTGACCAGCTTTCGAGGCAGGGTCAAGGCCGGTGGTCTGAGCATCGACACTGCAGGCATCTTCTCCGCCTCCACTGAGCAAAGCACCAGCGACCATGGCACCTTGAGAGTAACCGTTCAGCACGATCAAGGTGTCCGGGCACTGGGCATTGTACTCGGTGATTTGCCTGACGCCGTTGACAGCACCTTCCTGGATAGTAGGGCAAAAGGGGACGCCGAGAGTGGCATCAAAGACAATGTCCATGTAGTCGCAGGAAACGCCTTGGGCCTGGAACTTTCCGCAAGTGGCATCGATGAAGGGCGAGGTGCGTCCGTCGTGGTAAGGAGCATCGTTACCACGGGCCATGAAGATCGCGACATCGTTACAGGCGGCGGTGACCTTAGCGGGAGTAGTGCCTTGGGCCCGGACGAGGGGAGCAGTGGCGAGGACAGCAGCGGCGAGGCCCTGCTTGATCGAGGTCGTAGAAGGCATGGTGATGATTTCCGATTAAGTTTTTGTGCGGTCTTAACAGGTGATATTAGAGGTCGATGGATATGGCAGCGGCGGTCGTCGGAGTATTAATGATTAGATAATATCGTAAAGAGCATTAACAAAACCCCCTTATTGACTTAAAGTGGAGCGAGAGTGGGTGGCCGAGCGAACGGACAGGTACTACGCGACAGACAGCAAGGGATGAAGAGTGTGAGAGAAAAAATGTGAGACGAAGAAGGAGGATATACAAGATATGCCAAACTGGCAGTGGAGCCCTCCGTATTCACGGACGCCATGGGATCATCTATCGATATGTACGTGGGTACAGAAATACGGTCGGACATGGACGGATGTCGATAAGCGTATATGGCCGGTCTGTCAGCAGTGCGCTAGCTCATGGAACTATTGTATATCGACAGAGCATGCAGCCGTAAGAGGCTAGCAGCGGGCTGCCAACACGGGAGAGGCAATGCAGTATTTTGGTGGCTGCATTGTATGGCATACCGTGCATGACAGCCACCGGCATTTTGTCGTATTAGGTGAGCGGGATCAAGCCACCCGGCAAGGCCACAGCCTAGTAGCACGCGAGAGGCGCTGGTGACGGCACGACGTTGAGGTTGTGAATTCTCAACGTCACTCAAGAGTCGTTCCCTTTCCATGGAGCCTTGACGTTCCCGGTAGCCGGGCTTTGAAGCAATCCGGCCGAGTTATTGCGGATTCGCCATGCGTTGCGGAAAAGCTGACCCGAAACTCGCATCAGGCAGACCCTGTCCATCCCCCGTCTCAGGCTATACTGCTCCTGCGCAAAGGACCGCTGTCCTTCCCCTCTGGTTCCTCAAGGGTCCCGAATGGGAAAATGACCCCGGATCGACTGACTGACTGCAATTCCCTCGGTCCGCTGATGCGGATAGCGCAAGACAAGAAGCCTGATGCTGCACCAAGAGCGTCGTCCTGGGTGGCGCACTAGAGGATGGGAAAGTGAAAATTCTGATGACGATAGCTCTCGTCTCCGGCAAAGAGTCGGCCTCGTAACGCCAGCTCACAGCTGGCCATGACAGCAGAATTGTGACTCGCAAGCCTAGCGGCGGTTATACGAAAGTATTTTTGGGTCGCTTGCGCAATGGCAGTGGGTCCAGGATGCGAAGGTCATTGCTGAAGTGAAGCGGTGTCTCATTAGCGGCACATCCTGGTTCCATCGACATGACGGAGTGCGTGCAGGGACGCACTAGGCGCGGTAAAGAAGAAAAAGAAGAGGCTTTAAAAAAAACAATGAACTGTGATAAGGGGCGGGAAGAGGCAGCCCGAGGATCGGCCGAACCAAAGCTATGGGCGGTGCCGACTTTAGCGCACCCGCCGACTCCCGACATAGTCAGGAAGATAAAAAATATACAATAGCGGCTCAGGTACAGCGACATGTTGCTGGTTAGGTTCTGTCTTCTTTTGTGTGTCGTTGCTCGTGCGCGAAGTGTCTGTCGTCAGCGGCGCATTCCCTTACAACTATACTTGTAGTCATCAGGGTAGCGCGAACTAGGCAGTTCCGCTTCCAACGCCACATTCTGTTAGAAAGGCCAGCCTGTGGGTAAGAGAAGCTATCGGCGCAAAACGCAGTGAGAAGGTATTGTCAAGGGATGCATGAGTGGAGGTCCTCGCACGTGACACGTGACATGTCACATGACAAGGCTTAACATACACAATATGCTTTCTGCCACTCACACTGCGTACAACTATCTATTCAGCGAGTAAGGGAATTCTCTAGGTTACGAGACACGTCCGACTTATTATACTACTACCCGCATCTAATTTGCAAGCTATATACCTGGACGCCTTGTATTTCCGCCTGCTATTTATCCAAGACCCTCAACACAGTGTCCGTGACAGTAAGTTGACTAAGCTGGCCAACGTCTTCCCATCCTGAGCAGCGGACCAGAGCAAAAAGACGAAAAAAACATACGATAGCCGGGATGAAGATGCGATATGTCTAAGGCGTTGATACGCTGCAGCGTGTCTTTTTGGTAACTATTTGATTTGAATTTCAGGTTTTAAACGTACAGCGTCGACTTTGCAGTTAACGCATACACATATCTTAATCACCGCGTATTGCTTTAACCTTCTCAAGGCCTACCTTTCCCAAACAACGGGCGATGTGCAGAGACAATCATATTCTGCTGTTTATTACTGATATATGCATAGTTGTACCTTCGACTTACCAGGGAAGCGCTCAAAAGCTCCTTTTACATTTATCAGAACTAAATCCAAATCGACACTCGCTGAAATCTCACAACCTGCCTTGCGATATGTCAACACTTTCCCCTAAACCTCGCAACCGGACATTGTATCTGTTTCACGGGCTTATCGCTCTCCGCTTAGCATCCAACATGTCCAATGGAAGACGGTGCGAATCGCATGTGTCAAGAAACGGAGATAAACATGGGGTTTCCATGTGTAAGACGTTGCCAAATAGGGTGATAGGATATACGAGTATTTACAGCTCCTTGCTTACAACTTACCCTGGCAGGCCTTGCAAGTAATTGGCTGTATACGCGACAAACTAAGCAGGGTGCAGATCGCTTGCGTTGTATTGGCTGCCAGAATACGACGCGAGGTTAGAGGCAGAAATGGTAGTAAGCCCTAACTCCGTCAATCCGTAACAGCACATGAATATATGAAGAGATGAAATGCCAGTGCAAAGTCATAATAGTATTCTCACTACACAGGACACCAGCGCCTTCAAACTATCTAATTCTCATCTTTTCTGAAATCATCTCTTTCGCAGCAACCTTGCAACCATGGGCTTCCTATACAGCCAACTCTTCATCACGCCGCCCTATCCCCAAGGCAACTTCAGCGGAAAAACAATCATCGTCACCGGCAGCAATGGTGGTCTCGGAAAAGAAGCAGCCCGGCACTATGCGCGTCTAGGCGCCAGCAAGCTCATTCTCGCCGTGCGCAGTGTCGACAAGGGCGAAGCAGCACGACAAGACATTGCGCGCACAACCGGCCACCAGGACATACACGTGTGGAAGCTCGACATGAGCGACTATACGAGCATCGCGGCGTTTGCCCGTCGCGCGCAAGCCGAACTCGACCGCATCGACATCTTCGTCGCAAACGCTGGCGTCGTCCGCGCAGAGTACCAGCAAGTCAACGGCCACGAAGAAAGCATCGCCATCAACGTCGTCTCCACGGCGCTGCTCATGGCCAACATGCTGCCCCAGATGCGCGACACAGCCACGCGCTACAACGTCCGGCCTACCTTTACCGTCACGGGATCCGCAACATACGACCACACGTCGTTCCCCCAGCGCTCCGCCCCAGACGGCGAGCTACTGGCCACGCTGTCGGACAGGCAAACCGCCCAAAAGTACTGGGACGAGCAGTATCCCGTATCGAAACTCGTGCAGCTGCACATGGTGCGCGGCATGGCGGCGCGGCATCCCGCCAGCGAATTCCCCGTCACCATCAACGTAGCGAATCCCGGCCTGTGCTGGTCGGGCCTGGCGCGCGAGACCACGGGCTGGGGCTTCTGGCTCTTCAGGCTGCTGGTTGCGCGCTCGACAGAGGTCGGCAGTAGGACGCTGGTGCATGCGGGCGCGTCCGGTGTCGAGACGCATGGCCAGTACCTGAGCGACTGCGTGGTTGAGCAGCCGAGTGCGCTGGTGACGGATGCAGCTGGGAGAGAGGCGCAGGAGCGTATAGTAACGGAGATTCTCAGGGAGATTGAGGCGATTCAGCCGGGAGTGAGCAGAAACCTGTAGAGTGCGTGGAGCAGTTATTTAGACGGCATGTCTTTTAAGAAGTAAACATAGTGGTTAGCTAGTGTAGTATACGTCTTCGCAGACTAAGATATCTCTGTTCAGCTGTCATGTGCATACCTTTACAAAATCCATTTCTGACGTGCTGCACGCTACGTTTCTCTATTCTGTCAGCTCTATTTGCATAGTCCAGGAGTCCAGCTGCGCAGAGCAGCCTCCGTTCGGAACACAATACCCGTAATCCTGCATTTACGCCAACATATCTCAGCACCTTTCAAAAGCTTTCTAGAGCCACAAAGGCAATGACCAGATACAATCTCAACCTCCAGCTCTTAGTCTCGCTTCTCAGCGTTGACAGGAACATCCTGATGGCTTTCCGAGCCACTCACCACACCCAAAGTCGACAAGGCCGATTTCGCAGGTCCAAACCCATGCAACACCATCGTGTCCTCTTCCACATCACTAAAATACTTGTAGTCTAGGCCTCTCAGCTCGTCGTCCTCGCTAGCCCGAATATGACATCCTGGGATCCTGTTGATGACGAACAATAAGATTACCGAAACGACAAACGACCAGGCTGCACAAGTCGTCGCAGCAGCAAGCTGGTTTCCCATTTGCTTCCAATTATGGTCCCACCATCCGCCTTGGTACGTGTTGCTTACGCCGTCCAGAGCAGGCACGGATTTGGACGCGAAGAAGCCTGTCAGAATATCTCCGACAAAGCCGCCAATGCCGTGAATAGCAAAAATGTCAAGACCCTCGTCGATTCGGAGAAGGTGCTTGTATTTAACCGTAAAGAAAGATGCGCACGAAGTGAGAGCTCCCACTAGGGCAGCAGTTTCAATAGGCACGAACCCGCAAGCCGGTGTGATGCCGACGAGACCGGAGATGATGCCAGAGCAAAAGCCGATGATGGAGAATCTGCGGGTGAATACGTATTCCAACAGAGCCCAAACAATCCCACCACCAGAAGCAGCGAGGTTGGTGTTGCAGACGATGTATATGGATCGAATTGAGAGGTTCGCCGTCGAAGCACCTAACAGTCTTAGTATATGATGAACAAAGGCAGGAGCTGCTGTATGCTTACCATTGAACGCGTACCATCCGAACCAGATGAGTATAGTTCCGAGGCCGACAAGAAAAGGGCTATGGGGCTTAAAGTGCGGAATCCTCGGATGAAGAGACTCCTTGTGCGGATCAGCCCGGGGACCCAGCATCAGTGCCCAAGCCAAGGCAGAGAAGCCAGATGCAATGTGTACTGGGCCCGATCCTGCGAAATCCAGCACACCGAGCTTGTACAGCCAGCCACTGGGGTTCCACTCCGCATACGCGAGGACATAGTAGACAAACGTAGTCCAGCAGAGTAGGAACAGCATCGAGGGTCCGAGGCGTCCGCGTTCAAGCATCGCCCCAGCCAAGATCATCGCCGTCGCCGTGACGAACGTAAAGCCGAAGCAAGCGTAGAGAATGTCGGGTATGTCTTTGTTAGCGAGCGATGGATAGCCAAGGGTATTATGTAGACCGGCCTTGGACAGATCGCCGATAAAAGGACCGGTTGTATGGGATTGGTACAAAGAGTATCCATAGGCCCAGAACTGGATGCCTGCAGCGCAAGCACAAAAGAGCGACTGGAAAATCATGGTAAGCGCTGCCTTGCGGCGGTGCATGCCTGCGTAAAGAAAGCCGATGGCCGGAGTGATCTGCCTAGTAAATCGTCAGTAAGACGTCGCAAGCCTGCAATGAGATATTTACCAGCACAGTATCGTGCTTACCAACATCCAACAAAGGTCTCCCTTGTCATAGGGAGCGTTGAGGTTTGCAGTCATAGGGTCGCCTCCAGCCGGATTGGTGTTGTAGTCAGGCCATTCTGTTATAGGAGTTGGGGCTGGTGGTGTAGCCATCTCTACCAAAGATCTTGGTGTAGGGAACCAGGCGGTGCGTGTAAGTGGCCTTTACTGAGAACAACCCGCAACCCCAGAGCAAGCATTGGGTACCATGGCGTTTATATCTAGTAACGCTATCTCATGCGCGACGCTTGATTGTACAAACATATGATAATTCGGCCGGCTACAATGATATGCTGTGCATCGCATGGGTACACGCCGGGAGATACTGGACGAGCCAGTGCATGAGTAGAAGAGACTCCCCGTGACTGGCGCAGTACGGACGCTAACATTCGTTATCGCTCCACTTCCCCAGTGGAAGTGAAAACAGCCAAGCGGGCGGAGAACGGGACCCATACGGTGCAAGGCTTGGCACAAGATAACGACGCGTGGGGTACTATACGGGACTTGGCCGGAACCTCCATAGACTGTCACATTGAGCGCATTATTTCTCCTTTGAAAGGAGTTCCCAGCACCTGCGCATTCCAGTGGACAATGTCTCGTCGCCCATGGACGCGCTGTCCACCCACTTACGAGTAGGCGGTCCCTTGCATACCGGCTCAAAACCTTCGGGGTTATCGGCGTCGATCTTGAACTGATAGGCGTGCATGGTAAGCTTCAGATGAGTAAAGACATGAACCAATGACGGTAGAGCAGCCACATAATGCGCTTGACTCATATCAACATCGCCTGCGTCGAGGCCAGTTACGTATCGCTCGGCCAGTGCCTTGCGTTGCTGAGGCGTTGTCTGTAACGCCGCCAGCGAGCTCTGCGGGAATTGCCTGTGCCTCGGTCAGCAAGCGCGCTGTATCAGACAAAGAGAAACGGCGGATAAATAGTCTAGCATGACAGATACCCTAGATCGATGCATAATGGGAAACATTAAAGGTAGTAACATTCCAGCCGTGGCCGCACGCACGCTTGACTTACCACAAGGACGCTAGAAGCCCTGACGGAATTTGTTAGCAGCGCAACATCTCGTGTGGTAGGATATCAAACCTTTATTGGGCCTCTGCTCGATGAGCCACTTGCTACTCCCGTCCGGAAAGCAAATCTCAATCATGCACACGACACATTCTTCCTCGGCCGCCTTTTTCTTCGCGACTTTCATTGGAAACAGGGAGCAGTAGCTCAGCACTGGCTTCAGGTCTGCAGCTGGTGGGGGCAGTTTCCGCTTCTTCGAGTCTTCCGCCGATGGGTCGTCGACACTCTCTTGGTCAGTCTCGGTGTCGGCGTTAGATTTTGGTGTGCTGATACCAAAGTAATTCGAAAGAGTATTGGTCTGCTTCGCAGCAGCCTTTCTCTTCTTGGTCGCCCTCGGTGGTTCGTCAGCTGTTACGTCGTCCGAGACCATGACCAAATCTTCGGTATCCAGCGGGGCACAGAAAGAGCATGCATCTTCGATATCCGGGATGGCCGTGGGTGCTTGACGCTTCTCGGATAAAGCCTTCCCTTCACTGTAGACTCTGCACGTAGCTTGCACAGGGCATTCGTCACACCGTGGTCGTGGAGTACAGACGGTAGACCCGAGTTCCATGAGTGCTTGGTTCCATAGGCCGGGCACTGCGCTTTTCTTTTGTTCTGGGTAGTTCGAGGCAAATTTGATCAATTGATCCGCCATGTCCCACAGCACATCCGTGGTCTTTTTATCTTTTGCATCCATGTACAAGCCAAGCTGTCGGCTCAGTACTCGCGCAACATTTCCATCGAGGACAGGCTCGGGTTCGCCGAATGCAATACTAGATACTGCACCGGCCGTATATCTCCCGATTCCTGGAACCTCTTGGAGCTCAGCCGCCCCGCTGGGAATTGTACCCGAAGCACTAGGAGTGGATGTCATCTGCTTAGCGCCTTCATGTAGACGGGTCGCACGAGAGTAGTATCCAAGGCCCTTCCAGACGGAGAGCACTTCGTCATGATTTGCAGCAGCAAGATCTTCTACTGTAGGCCACTTCTCTATCCAGTTGTTGAAGTAGGGTATGACTGTTGACACACGTGTCTGTTGCAACACTTGATGCCTGTCAGCATAGATCCATCCTATCATCTTGTCACGGGATGATAATGACGCGTGGAGTCTCTGCGCACGTGACTTGGCGTTTTCGCGTTTTGCGCAATTCGGCATCATGCAATCGTGCAACCTAGACAGGCAGAGAGGCTACTTACTAACTTCAGACACCCAAACTTCGTACGCTCTCTTTGCCAAGACGTTTTTGAGCTCTGCTTCGCGGCCCTGAAAGTCTGCTGGGTCGATCCATGTTTTTCGCCATGGCATGTTACGCGTCTCCGCGACGCCATTGAACCAGCTGAGCAACGCGTCGCATGCCGGCCGGTTGTGCAAAAGGAGAGGGTAGTGATATGACGTGCTGTGGGTACGGGATGGCGGTAGCGCAACGGTCGGAGGAGTCGAAGGAGCGGTGATGGCTGCTTTGGCAGACTTCGCGGCTTTGTTGGACTTGCCTGTCGCTGCGGCTTTCTTGAGTGGAGCCATAGTGCGTCTTGAGCAAGAGAGGAAAAATGATGCGCTTTCAGTGGAAGCAACTAGGTACAATGCTGCCAATAAACAATCAGGCTGATGAACGGAGAAGAGATGGGTAGAGCTGCGATCGCGCTAGGCATTGCTAGCGCGAGTACACCAGAGATCGGGCTCCCCTGAATATTACTCCCCAGCATCCTCACTGCTTCGAATGACCAAATCACCTACAAGCTTTGTTCTTGTCTACACTACTATCGAAAACTGCATAAAGAAGGGCGCACATCACGCGTGGGCCAGAACTTCTCCGTAGTCTTGATTTCCCAGAATGGCTGCTCAAGAGAACGCCCACGTAAATGCTCATTAGAAATATAGTAACTAAACATAAATACTTCGGTTGAACCAAGAAACATATCCAATTCAATCCATGCGGGGGTATAGGAACAACAGAATATAACCGCAGTAACCAACTGCTTTGCAAAATCCCAATGTGTGTAGCTTGCAAAATCTATAGTCCAAACCAAGAATCTAAGCCCAAAGGACTGCAAGCCTTTGTCTAGCCTTAAGCGGGCTTCTAGAAGATGAAGATGCAACCACCGTGCTTACAACCGCTGTTAATGCTTCAACCAGATGTCGCCCCCTTCACCCTTCTCCCATTTCTTCCATGCTATTTCATATGCTTCTTCTAAGTCGCGGACCCATCTCTTGGTATCAAAAAGGGGGCTTGTCCACCGTGACTCGTAGAGCATGCGTCGTAATTCGCTCAGTCGTCCAGTGGGCCGATGACCCTCATATGCATAATCGCGTGTTAAACGAACGGCCATTTCCTCGTACTCTTCATCATTGGATGCGATGAGCTCTTTTGCAGCCTGTGCACCTGCGGGCGTCTTTGGTAATGCGCCCTTGAGGATGGACGCTGCCATTCGAGAGCACATCTTGTACTTGTAACGTGGTAGCGTAAGCAATGGCGTGCCGGACCAAAGCACATCTGCCGCCGTCGTGTGTGCGTTGCATTCCGGCGTGTCAAGGAAAAGATCGCAGACGCGTGCTCGAGAAATGTGCTGATGCTTCTGGGCAACGTCGGTGAAGATGATGCGGCTGGCGACTTCTGCGCCGGCCCACATGAGAGCGGTTTGCTTCAGATTTGTCTCGCCAAGATCGGGAAACCGCAGCAGCCAGAGAACAGCGTTGGGGATCTTCTCGAGAATGCGCAACCAAGTGCGGAATGTCGTAGGTTCGATCTGGTAGAACAATCAGCAAAAAAAAGCACTATATACGGAATAGTAGTGGGACTCACCTTGTATAGCTGGTTGAAGTTTGCAAGAATGATGGCATTGTCAGAAAGGTTGGGGAAGATTTCTTTGCGCATCGCCCATCTTCGTTGTTGCTCTTCTTCCCAGTTTGGTTGCCGACCTTGCGAGTCCGGAGCACTTTGTCTGTGGTCACAACAGAAAAATGTATCCCTGCAGAAGACAATATTCTCTCCGTATATCCAGTTATCGTCGGTGCCACCACTGTTGCCATCCACGAGTGCATCTTCAAGATCAATGTTACGGCGCCATTGTCGGAGAGTATCCGGTGGCACAGCAGTATCATCAGCAAGCAAGTAGTCGCACCATTCGGCGCCGAGGGTACCTGCAAAACCCATAAAGGCCATTTGAATAGGCGCCGCACGAGCTGCAAAGACCTCGTTCCTTGCTCCTCTAGTGTACCCGTTGAGGTTCACAAGAACGTGTATGCCGTCGCTGGTGATCTGGTGGACCAATCGCTCTGC
This sequence comes from Curvularia sp. IFB-Z10, assembly GCA_002161795.1. NCBI lineage: Eukaryota > Fungi > Ascomycota > Dothideomycetes > Pleosporales > Pleosporaceae > Curvularia > Curvularia sp. IFB-Z10. The sequence continues at coordinate 122,581 of JPSZ01000016.1, read as the reverse complement.
AGACCAGCTGCTGGCGTCGTAAAAGACTGGAGATTCTTTCTCAATCTGCTTGCGATGCTCGGATCCGTCGCTCCCGGTCGTCGCGTAACAGTATGCTTTTACACGGGTTGGATCGTGCAATCCAAACACAGACTGCATCAGGTGCGCTAGTGGATGGTTGTTGAAGTCGGAAGATACGTAGCCCACTTTCAGATATGGCTTGGGTGGAGCAGGAGGCTGGTATACAGTCTGTGGTAGCCAGGGGACGCGCAACGTCGAACACGAGATGCGCAGACCGTTGCGTTGCGATATGAGACGGATTTGTTTGGCGGACATGGGGCAGGTGAAGGTGTGAAAGGGAAGTACGGTTGGCGCAGCAGGTACCGTCAAGGCCGCTGGCAGTTGAGGCCTTTTGTATGAGCTCGATGGCCGCTGCCTTCCAGTAACATAACGGTCCTTGTACCACTGCCAGGTCATCCATCTTATCGCGCGCTCAACAAGACGTACAATACGGGCCCCTTCCCACTTTTGGCCTTTCCATTTGGCCAGCACCCGTCTCGTACTGTCTTCTTTCTCCTTGATGTCTTGCGCATCGATACCCGTAAGAGCAAAAGGACGCACGATGTCCTGGATGAAGAAGTCGTCCATGATACCTCTGCCCCAATCTTCGCCGTCAGCAAGCTGCTTCTCGACCAGTTTGACGACCTTGTGAATCCATCCTGAACTGGAAGCACCTGGTATAGCGGCGTCCAGAAGCATGCCATTCTCGTTGACGTGCCAGCGGTCTCTGGAGCCCTGATCCTCGGCGATTCCACCCCTGCCGGCCCAGTTGCAAACCGAATTGAGAGCATTGGCAAGCCCACAAACGGCTTCCGCAAAGTCGGGGCTGGACTTGACAGCCTTGCGATAGTAGAAGATTGCATCGGCGATCCGTCCCTTGTCTTTGACGGCATTGGCGAGGTTGGCGAGAGCAATGTCAAATCCTTGGTCACATTGGACGGCCTTCTCGTACATGTTGATGGCATAGTCTAACTGTCCAATGTCCTTCAAGAGACTACCGAGGTTTGTATAGAGATGGGCGTGCGACGAATCCAATTGGAGTCCGTAAGAGTAGTATGCAAGGGCAAGAGCAACGCCGCTTCCTGGCACCAAGCCAGGAATTTGAGGCTGAGCAAAAGCATGTGATACAGGACTTGGTTTCGAAGGCGCAGATTGCTGTACGCTAGCAAGCAAAATGCCGACGTTGTTGGCTGTTGAGGGACTAGGCTGTAGTGACAATGACAGATAGTAAAGAGCCAGGATTTCTCGGACGCTGTAGTGACTCTGGTAGATTGGCGTCTTTGGCGAGTTGGTAGCCATGCCGTCCTGGAAGATCTTGGCGAGTGAAAGTAACGAATTACTCATAGTCGATATAGCCGCTTTCTTAGCCAGGCCTTCGCTGGAAACATGCTTCAAACCAGGGAGCTGGCCGAGAGGTGGGAAGCAAAGCTGAGCTGTCCTGGTAGCTGCATCGGGCGGCAGCAAGATTGGATCGGACGAGGGTGGTACACGGCGTCCACCTGGTGAGCGCTCCGCAACATCGTATCCGACAACAGCAAGAATGCGCTTGATCAGGCCATCGATACCATTGGAATGTGGGCCAGCCCCGATGAGAACTGCATCTTCAAAGGCTTTGGCGGCAGCAGCATTGTCACCGAGAGCGTAAAGCATATTGCCCTTGGCATGCACCAATGCAAGAATGCGACCATTGTCACAACCGGCGATGGCGTATCCGCTCGAGCCGAAGCCTGGCTGGTCCGAGCCAGGAAGCTCGTCTAGTTCCTTAAAGACCGATTCGTCATCGCCTTCGAATTCGAACACGGGCCGATCGGATGCTTCTGAAAGGCTCGACTCGCTATAGGTAGAGGCTGAGCGTTCACTCTCCGCCTCGAGGCTTCGCAGGGCATCTGCTCGCTTGACGAATCTCAGCTGACGTTCGACATCTTCGATAACCTGAACCGCTTCCCGTCCTTTGTGGTCGCTACAGAGTAGACCGATGAGGTGCTCGACGGCCTCGAAATAGCTAGGGCGGAGCTTGACAGCGCGCCTCCAATGATTCTCGGCCTCGCGCTTTTGATGGAGAGCAAGCATGGTAGCTGCCAGATTCGAAATGGCTTCAACATGGTCTTTGTCCATTGTCAAGATATGTTTATACCAGTCTTGGGCCTTTTGGTAGTCACCCAGGGCGTATGCCAGACAGCCGCCCAGGAGGATGCCATCTATCCAAGTCCATTTGCTTTCTTCGCAGTGTTTGGTGATTGCTTCTAGCGCAGAAGCAGTTGTCACGCTTGGAGGTACACCGTGTGGAAGGCTTTGATGAACGCCGGCAACAGATCCAGACATTCGGCGTAGAGCACGTGGTGGCTCGATACCTGAAGCGTGGGGTAGCATAGGATGTTGTAATGCTGTGCCTCCTTGCCACTGCTGACCATTCGGACCAGGGCCGCCGGCTGACCATGCTGACAGTGAACGAGAGTGCGGCAGCGGAGGTCTCTTGGATACGAAATCTGGCGCAGAGTGAGGTGACACATAGTGATTGGGGACTGGGCAAGAGACACGTCGTTCTAGGGACGGAACGCTACCGCCGGGCTGCCGCGGCGGCTTGGGGTAAATGTGGGGGCGGTGATGGGTGCGGCCATGGGTGTGTGAATTAGTTTTTCTAGTTGCTTGCAAGTGCTTGAGCATGTCTACGTAGACAGCATGGGCCCACGCGAACACCTTTTCCCTGGGCTGTTCGGCAGGAGCTGAGGCGCCGAATTCGTTGAGCGGTATGGTTGCCATGTGCTCAGCAACCGGCGTCGTCTGACCAGAATGCAAAAAGTCCTGGGGGCGCTGAGTAAGGGGAGGGGGGAGGGGCGGGTTTTGGTAGTCCAACGCAACGTTTGCGTGAGGTTGGCCATATGGCGGGTATTCGAGTTGCGGCCTTGGTGTGTGGCCGTAGGCGGCATGCGCATAGTCCAGCTGGACGGGGTTTTGCTGGTGATGGGAGAGGTTGGGCATGACGTTGCTGTACGGATAACCTCCGAAGGGGTTGCTGTGTGGATGGCTCCAATTATGATTGGGGTGATGCAAAAACCGAGGGTCGCGCATGGCAGCAGGCCGATACGGAATGTAGGTGCCGTCATGCCAATACGGTCCATATGGCCCTTGATCGTTGGAGACGGTAGGATTTAAAGGTGTTTGAAAAGGTGGGCCCATGGGGCCGCAGAATGGATGGCCGTACATCTGATAGGGCTCGAGGGGCTGTAATGAGGGTATTTGGTTGAGCATAGAGTCAATCTGTGGGAAGTGCTGGCCCGAGAGTCCCGAGCCCGTCTCAAAGTAACGACTAGGACTCCATTCGGGCGCGTCTCTTTGGCTTTGGCCGTGGCCATGGGGGACGGCCGGTAGGCGAAGAGGAAGATCTTGCTTGATGCCGTATGGTATGCTGGACTCGGCCGTCACAGGAAGCAGGATGTGTTTGGTTGCGTGAGGCTCTCCGTTCTTCTCCACCGACGTGCCGTCGTAAGCCGCCGCCAAGATGCCATTTGGCGTTTTGCGGCGCAGCATGTGCTCTGCGGGCTTTGGTGTGCGGCCAGATTCAGAGGGCGGCGAGCCGTACGTGTTGTGTCTGGATAGCGGGTGAGCATACTGTTGCGGGATGGCGTGCTGTGCGATGCTACGGCCCTCGGCGTTGGGGGCATTGTGGAGGTAGGAGGCGTGTGGAGGGGCAGGGACAATATTGCTGTAGCCCAAGGTAGAGGGAAGCTGCGATGGCGGCTGCGGAGGGTATGGCCGAACCATAGTCATGGCGGGGGAGCCGCTGGAGGGACTCTGGAATTAGGGTCGGGCTTGTCGCGCGCAGTATGTGGGAGCGGGCAGCGGGTGAAGGGGTATGGCGAGTGGTGATGCGGAATGTCCGATGGCAGCCCACAGCACAGCTTCACCAGGAGCGACTGGTGCCTATGCCTTCGCGGAATCGTCGCCTGTCTGCTGCGCTTGACATGTCTTTTGGGACGTGACTCGGATTTGTTAGCACCGGGTGTCCGCGTGCTGGCACGTTACCAGCAGAGACCCCGGCAGTGTATTGGAGACAAGTTCACCCAGCCGTGGGACTCGCAACCGAACAGCGCAAGCTGTCTTGATGAAGCGTGTGGACGCAAGTGTCGGTGGTTAGCGTCAGCGGTGACGGACGTGTGGGCAGGGTCGGACACGCAAAGAGGTGTAGGAATCACATCAGACGTCAGCCGGCGATGGATAAAGATAGGCAGCGAGGGCGCGTATCGCTGTCGACAATGTATCCACTCGCGGGCACAGGAGCCGCGTGGATACAGGATGGGAGACGGAGGGGGGTAGAAGCAACGTCTTTCACAATCGCGGGGAGGCGGTTTGGGCGTAGTGTCGCGGAAGGGAGTCGTCGTCTGGGCTGAAGGAGCGCAGTAGCGGCTTTGGAACGCAGAGTCAGCGTGTTACGAGCTGCGACTGGGGCCTGCAGCGGTTCCGTCACGTCGTCGCGGGCGAGGGTTGTCGGGGCGCGAGGGCGACAGCGTAAGGGCGACAGGGTGAGGGTAAGGGTAGGGCATGTACAGGCGGCGAGGCGGCGAGGCGGTGATGGATGCTTTTTCACCCGCAGGGCGGCGGATAGGCGGGCGCGAGAGAGATGACGAGGTGTGGTGCGGCGGAGACGAGGCAGCGGCAGGCCTATCCACTTTGGTATGTGCTCGGTCGTTGGAGTGGTGGCTTGGAGCGATCCCTGCCAGGTGACAGCCCGTCTGGGGGATGACCGCGAGGAGATCGAGGGCGATCGAGCGCGCTTCGACGGCCAGCAGTAGTAGCAGTAGCAGTACGCAGACGGGTTCCCTGCATCTCAGACGGGGTACGGCGACGATGATGGCAGGCTCTTGTACTGTAGTGTAGTGTAGTGTAGTGTAGTGTAGTGTAGTGTAGTGTAGTGTAGTGTAGTGTATGTATGTATGTATGTAGTGTACTGTGCTGTGCAGTATAGTATGGTTAGGGCACGCCCGACTGCAGGGAAAGCAACACTTGGCCCTGTACGCTGGTCTCTCCGCGTCTTCGGGGCCACGGCGCATTCAATCCAGGCTTGCAGGGGCCCTCGCCGCAATATCCGTAATACCTGTTAATCCCTATCCATATTCATATCCATATTCATACCCTCCACGCTGCATCAAGTCTGCCGTGCGCCCTTGCTTTGTCCTGCCATGACGCTTGCCGGCAGCCTGCCTACACTCTTACACTCTTACATTCATAAACACACCCCCACCGTCGTGTCAGCCGTCATCGCTGATGCACCCGTTTCATGTGCCATGTCGATCCCTGTGGCGCAACAGGGTACCGCCATAGCACATGCCCATCACAAACACAATCTACTTGACGAGCCGTACATATGTACGTATGTTGACCGCGGAAAAGGACCACTGAAGCCACCCCAAAAGGCAAGGCAGCGCGGTGAGTAATGGGTCGCTTTCTTCTTCTTCACACCAAAATAGGCCTATACAGTAAGGGAAGTAAGGGCCAGAGTGTTGGTGAAGTGATCGTCACAAGCGCAGCCAGCTGCTGCGCCCTCGACTTTGGCGCCAGGCCACACAAGGGACGCCCTTTGCATTGCCCGTGGCGTCGCGGCTCTGAGCGCCTTCTACCACCAATCCATGGCCGCGCACCAAGCTCTTGCAGAGGCCTGTTGAGTGCGCAGCATCCGGCAACGGCAGTAGAGTATGCCCATGGGCATGTCGAGCAAAAAAAAAAGTCGTGCGAGTCGAAACAAAGTGAGGTGTTGCAGGTGTGCAGGTGAAGCAGCAAGCGGAGCTTTTAGCTGGCAGAGAATTTGATGGATCCAAGCGCCGCTTAGTCATCCCGCCCGGACCTACCTTTCCGCCGGTCTGGGGTGCTTGATGTAATGTGGCATTACGAAAGTCCACCGTGTCAACCGCTGAACGTCCTGATCCTTCATCGCCAACTATTTCTCCCCGCCGATACCGGTCAGGCCCTCTCTCGCCCGCGGCTCACCCATTGTCTTCAACATGGCTGAACAGGAACCCCCGCCACAATTCGAGGCCCACGAAGGCCCGCCGCCGCCGGGCTCCATCGCCATTCCCATACCCCTCGGTCCCAACGGGGAAAGGCCCACGCCCGAGCAGATCCAGCAAATCCAGATGCAACTTGCAGCCGAGGCACAGAAGCATGGAATCTCGATTCAGGAATACGTCCAGAGACTGCGACAGCAAGCCATGGCTCAGCAGCAGATGCAAATGCAGGCGCAGATGGAGGCTCAGCAGCGCGCGCAGCAACAGCAGCAGCAGCAGCAGCCCATACAGCCCGGTCCGCCCAAGCCAGAAGCGCTTGCCGTTGCCAATTGGCTCAAGTCACAGGACCTGAAGCCCAGAACGGTTGTGCACGACGAGAAGAGAAAGGACATGTTCAGAGGTAGGATGCAGACAGGAAAAAAAGTTATCGTCGTGATGCGAATATGGTGCTAACATGGTACAGTCAAGCGAGCGATCCGCGCCCTCCAGTCGCCCGCATACCAGAAAGCACGGGCAAAGAACCCGCTGCTTCCAGAAGTGCACGACCGTGTGACGGCTGAGAATTGCTTCAAGCTACTGCCTCTTTCTCTTCTGGCGCTCCGCGTGTCCAAGGTCGACGAGGATGCGCACGAGGGCCACAACCACGCCAAGCCCAAGCGCATCAAGGGCCTGTGGACCGTCAAGATTGAGCAGCACCAGGACGCAAACGACGACAGCTACTACATCTGGTTGTACGAGGGGTCGCAATGGAAGCAGAAGCTGTACGCCGTGGGCGCCCTGGTTGCCGTGATTGCCATTGTGCTTTTCCCGCTCTGGCCGCTGATGCTGCGCCAAGGTGTGTGGTATCTGAGTATGGGCATGCTTGGCCTGATTGGATTGTTCTTCGCCATGGCCATTGTTCGCCTCATTCTCTTCATCATCACCATGTTCGCCGTACCCCCTGGTCTTTGGCTGTACCCGAATCTGTTCGAGGATGTTGGTTTCTTCGACTCGTTCCGGCCCGTGTGGGCGTGGCAAGAGGTACGTTTTGCATGGAGACTTTGCCCCTTGTCCTCGAGATAATCTAACGACTGGCAGACTCCTGACGACATCAAAGCCAAGAAGGCGGCCAAGAAGGAGAAGAAGGCCGCAAAGCTAGCAGCAAAAGCTGCTGGTGTAAAGGGCAAGAAGGGTGGTCATGATGCAGCGTCCAGGTCAACAACTCCAGTGCCCCCTGCCGCTGCCCGTCCCGTTCCCGCTCCTGCTGCGCCTGTTGATACTGCACCAGAGGCGACGGGTTCTGAAGCCGCACCAGCAGGCGAGGCAACACAGCGACCACCACGAGCGACGGTGGAGGAAGTCGAGGAAGAGTAGGGATAGGTATTTTGGTGTGTAGGTGAGAGGAGCGGAGGAGAGGAAAGTGGGAACATGGGAACTTGGAGTCTGGCATTATGCATGGGTTAGCTGGAGCACAAGGCGTTCCGGTGTGTGGAGATGGAGGGACTACGTTGATCCAAGAGTACTTTGCAGCGTTACTCTGGTAGAAAGCGTATGATTATCCATATTGTCCTTTTTTTTTATCATTGTTTCTTTTCTTCTTCTTCTTTCTTTCTTCTTTTTTTCTCTATTCCTTCTTCTTTCTTCATTCTTGATCTGCACTGTACATACAAACTGTCTTTTGATCTAGACCTTTTCCATCAAAGATTGACTTCCACTAGTCACAAACTCTATGCATGCATGTATGTATGCATGTATGCACGTATATAAACTAGTGATTACATCATCTTATAGCGCTGACACATGTACATGTATCCGTGCCAAGGCGTAGCTTATGACTAAGCTACGTCAGCTGCGCTGACACTCGCCGCAGGCGAGTGCCGACGCTCAATACGATATTACCTTCAATACAATATTTTTTTGTACAACCTAGATATATTATCAAATAACTACTCAACCACGCCAGTTCTCATACTGATTTTCGTACGATAGTAATCCAGCAGCACGCATTGACGCCCATACACGCTGTAATTGTTCGTGTACTGATTTGTAAGCTTGGAAATGCCGCTTCTTTTTCATAACTGGCATGCCCTTCATCTTTGAATATTCAAACTGCAGCTGGCTCAACTCAGCTACAAGCTTATTTTGAACCATCTTTCGTGCCGAATGGGAGTAAATAACTCCCATTGAAGATTTGAGAATCGTACGAGTCCTTTGTTGGCGTGATCGCCGTGATTGTGCAACTGAAGTCATGGTGCGCAGTTCACCAATTGCTTGGTCTCCAGCAACAGACATATTATACGCTCCAAACAGCGTACGTTTTACGTTCTCGCTAAGCTCCTTATTCTCTAGACAATAGTCAATATTGCGCTTAAGCGTCCGGATTGTTAGAGGCGTGTTTAGCTCTGGTGGTGGTGGTGTTCCCTCTATAGTAGCGTTGCTGCTACTATCACTACTACTGCCAGTATCTTGGCAATCAGCATCCCAATCAGCAAAATCTCTCTGTATATTATTCTTTACGCGCTTGATATCCAATGGATATAATCCTGAGTCTCGCCAGCCTTTTTGTATCGTACGGGACTTGAATGTGTAGGCGCGGATTGACTCAATAGCAGCCAAGAACTCAACCTTGTTGAAAGCTGTACAGCCTGTTCGGGTTGCATGATCAACAGCCTGCGCGTGCCAGTGCTTATACGGCTGGAAACAGCCCACATCAAGCGGTTGGAGAAAGTGAGATGTATGTGGAGGCAGGCGATAGGCAATAACCTTGTGGTCCTCAAGGACTTCTAGAAACTCTTGGGTGCAGTGTGAATCAAATCCGTCGAATAAAAGCAGCCGATATAGCCCTTGAATGTGCTTCTGGCTCTGTTGTACAAAGTGCTTCACCCACTCATAACTCAATTGATCGTTTGTATAGCCACTATCGCTATGCGCGATCAGATAGTTATCGGGCAAATCAGTGAAGTAGCACTCAAGGAGCGCGTCGCCTTCAATGATAATCATTGGTGGGATAGCGTGGCCTGCAGCGTTGACGCACTCAGTTACAGTCAATGATGTACGATCATCAGGCGTTGGTAAATAGACACGGCGGCGAGGCTCAAAAGTAATAACCCACTGGTCTTTTCCGATCCCAATGCGAAAGCCAGTCTCGTCAAAGTTCCAGATATCTGATAGTGGGATGCCATGCGTCTAAATCAGGCTTGTAAAGGTGTTAAACCACTCCATAATAGAGTCTGAGTCATGCGCAAGTGCGCGATTGAGATTAAGAGATCGCTGTCGCCGTACGTGAAGCTCAGGCTGCCGTTTGAGCCATTGTTTTGCCCATCGCGAGCTTGCAGTTAGTGGAGGACCAGGACCATCGTGAGCTTGTTGAAGAAGATAATTAGCACACGATACAATTATAGGCAGTCGTACACAAACGCCAAGTTCATCAAGGCGTGCGATATAATCGTACAGCGCTTGGTCTTGCGCCTTAGTAAGCTTGTGGGTGCCAGAAGGACGTTGAGAATGTGTTGGGCGGCCCTTTGATCGGGCGAGTAATCGCTGGTATGGAACACCGTATTCGCGCGCAGGCTGCTTAAAATTGGGCTTCGAGATATCCTTGATAGACTCTAAGATCTCTGTAATGCGATCATTAATTAAAGCTTGAGATTGAGCCATTGTGGGGGCTATAAGTAGGGATTAAAGTGATAGAGTTGCAAAAAAATATCGTATTGAAGGTAATATCGTATTGAGCGTCGGCACTCGCCTGCGGCGAGTGTCAGCGCAGCTGACGTAGCTTAGTCATAAGCTACGCCTTGGCACGGATATGTATGCAGTTATGGCGCAATCTGTGTATTACGTCAGACGGCCTTTCTTCTTTTCCTCTTCTTTTCCCCCTCTTCTTGATTTAGGGGCACTGTCCTCGCCTATCGTTTTTCTTTTTTTTTCGTCCTTCATCTTAATTTATATTTTCCACTTTTTCTTTTTTTTCGTAGGCGGGCCGTAGAGTGGTGCGGCCACTAGTTCGCGCCTCGAAACACGGCAAGGGGGTCCGTGACTATGTTTCAACATTTAGCATCGGAGGGGTTTTTTTGGTGCGTATACATAGTTTACATAAGTACCATCCATTGGTTGTAAATAATCTGCCTCGTTCTTTCCATGTAGAGGAGGTTTCTCTTTTTCGGTAGTTGGTCTTTCTCTCTTTCTTCTGCTTGTGCAGTTACTATTCTTGAAAGTAAGTGGTTGCAACGTCTATGTGCTGGTAACGCATAAAGTTTATCTTTGGTATGAATCAAGTGTCATCATCGTGTAAGCAAACTAAGACAATGTCATCGACTTGTTGAGTTGCAAGATAAGTGAGATAACACGCAGCACGACGGAGCTACGATGAAGGATGAAATCAAGGGGACAGGGTTTGGTATTTGTGTCCGTTGGCGGTGGCCAGCGTGGGGAAGGTGAGGGGGGTGTGTGTGCACGTGTTGGTCAGTGTTGATGTTAGTGTTGAAACGAAACGAAACGAGCGGGCCAGGGCCAGAACCGACTCAAAGGACGCAGTAATGTCACTGCGCACAACGAGGCACCGAACTTTGTAGAATTGTGTTTGCAGGCACACACAACAAACATGGTGGTACCATCCTTGATCAAAGGGAAGAACGAACGGAGACAGAGTTGTGCGCTTCGTAGTTGCGGGTGCGTTGGACACGAGACAATGGCTCATATGGCCACTTTCTACGGAAGCGGATCCTTTCTCTCTTGTCTCATGGCGTAGCCGCAATGTCGTCTTGTCAATAAATGTTCAATAAATGTTCAACGTGCATCATGTCTGGGTTACATACACAGGAAATAAAAGGCAAGTAAATATTACGCCCAGGAAACAAAGTATTTTTGGGATTCAAACAAACACAGAAACACCAAAGGGGAGAGGTCGTTTTCCCGAAATACCCTCGACGCCGTTACCATGCACCGCCGTCTTGATCGTTCATCAGAAGAGAAATCCAAACCTGCGCTTATTGAAAAAGGTAAAAAAAAAAGACATGGAAAGAGACGAAGTTAGTTAGTCTGCCGAGGTAGACGGCTGGGTATCTTGGCTAGTTTCATCGTTGCCTTGTCGACTCGACGTCGAGGCAAGGCCGGAGTGGATAGAGGGCGAGTGGGTAATGTGACTGGTGGGGTTTTGATCTGCTAGCTGGCGCTCTGTAGACGTGGAGTTAGTACTAGTATTATGCAGGATGGGGATGCTAGGCCACCTACCCAGTTCTCGTATCCTCTGCTTCAACATTTGATTTTCCCGCGTCAAGTTCTGTGTCTCGGCCTGGTAAAAGGCACTCTCGTCTCGCGCAGCTGCTGGGCTGGGGAGCATGTCGTGGGGGTCAAAGGAACCGGCTTGGCCGGACATAGGGCGCAGAGCAGGAGAGCCGGCATGGCTGCTGTGGCGCGAGCGATCTGCAAAGGACGATTGGCGACTGATGGAGCCCAGGCCAAAGGGCGAGCGGGAGCGGGGCTGGGCGGCCGAGGGCAAGGGCGATATGTGCTGCGAGTGTGTGTGCGAGGCGGGAATAGACATGGAGCGCTCCGATGTTGGGGTGCCATCGTCGACGGCAGAGGCGGACGAGGGGTGCTGGTTGGCCTGGAGGCTGTTGATCTGGGCCTGCTGAGTGCGGATCATGTTGAGCAGGCGGTTCACCTGGCCCTCCTGCTCGGCCTCGAGCTCCTGGTGCAGCTCGCCCAGGCTGGGAGCGCGTTCGTGGTGAGGGCTATGGGGCCAGGCGCCTCTGGAGCGGGCCGAGGGGCTCTGCTGCATCTCACCAGGGGCCGGGACGGCGGGGTCGTTGAGGTTGAGGTTCATGCGGATGCTGGAGCGACGGCGGGCGCGCTCTACGTCTCTGCGCATGTCTCCTGAAGCGGGCGAGCGCGTGTCCTGGCTGTGCATGCCGGCGTTGAGGGCAGCGGTGGCAGCGAGAGAGTGGGGTGAGCGGGTGCTGGACGGCGACTGGGTGCGGGGCGGCGATGAGGCGCGGGGCGGGGAGATGGTGTTGACGTCGGGCATGGTGGTGGTGATGGTAATGGTGATGGCAGGCGAGCAATAGTGGCAGGGAGATGAGGTTTGTTGGATAGGTGTATGTATGTAGATATGTAGGTACGTAGGTATGTAAGTACAGGACAAGGCAGACGGACACGGCGCCTGATGTTCCGCCAGCCGGATGGGCGGTGGTGGGGTGACGAGGGCGGGGCGGGGCGGAAGGCGCTACTGCAGGAACAGAATGGCAAGAACATGTACATAGTCATCATCATCACCACCCCCATCACTATCGCCCTCATCATACCATCGACATCGCCATCATCATCGCCCTCATCACTACCATCGTCGTCATCCTCATTTATACCGCCATGGCCCGCACTCGCCTGCCCCGCAATAAGATTTGCATACACGCCGTGTCCATAGCACCCCGGTGCCCTTGGCCAAACTCTATGCACCTCGCTGCCTGCGGCACACACTGAGACGCCAGCCAAAACGTTGTGCGCACACTGCCTGTCACTACATATATACACTCACTCTTCGCGACTCGCACCCTGACCGTGTTTGCGACGGACGTGCCACACTGGCCGTAAAAAGAAGATGCAGGCCAAACAGGGCCCCTAGCAAACGCACCACCACCCAATATCTCCCAAGTATTGGCTGCACTCGCCCGTCCTGGCCTCGGCTGCTGCGCCGGGACTGCCGGGCCCTGCGCTGCGTCGTCGTCCCGCACGCCTGCACGCCTCGGGTTTCGCTAGCTTTGCTTCTCCAACCATCAAGCGCGTCGTCCTTGTCGTTGTTGTTGCCGTTGTCATTGTTGTTGTCTTTGTCATTGTCATTGTCGTCCTCGTCATATGGCAGACTAGGACCTCGGTCTGCGTCCGCCCTCCTCCGTCTGCATCGACACCTCAACCACGCGCGCGCGCTGTCAAAAGACGTTGTACCGGCCCCTGTGCCGGCTCGCCCTCTTGCAGTGCGCCAAAATAGCCTTGGTCTCGAGATTAGCGTGTGGCGCCGCCATCTCATCCCTCCTGGCCCGACAAGGGCCACTATCCACCCCCTGCATCTTCGCATCACAGGGCACGCCATCCGGGAACTGCTCCCCTGGCACGCTACCATGATTAGGGATCCTTCATCTGCGGCAACTAACGCTTGCCACCACTTTTCCTCTCCACCACTCTCGTCATCCGAGTCGAGTCGTTTCACCTTTGCTCAGCCCTTCTTGTGCTGCCGACATATCTGCGGCCTTGCGCCTGCTCCTCCATGGCCTCATGTCCTGTCCGCTCGTTTGATCTTCGCCTTTCCTTGTGCTATAACGCCACGACCTATATTCCGCTCCTTGTCCCTTCCCGCTGATTCTCCCCACATGCCTTCGTCCTGCATTGGCCTCTTCATCATACCAGACGTCCCAAAACCCATTGCCACACGGACCCTATTCGAATAACGCCTGCAGCTCCCCCCCAGCCGTTGCTTGTTAGCTCTCGACCAGCCCCAGAGACCAGCCTTTCCCTGTCGGCCTCCGTATCGACAGATTTGAGTGTCTGGTCCATATCATCTGCCTGTCAGCCTACTTTGCTGCCTCTGTGCAACCACGACACATCCACCATGGCTGACATGTCTGGACGCCCGAGTGCGCCCTCATCTAATCATGTCTCTAGATGGCGTCTTACGCGGTCCACGGCAAACTTGCATGAACCAGCACCCTCATCCTCCGTGGCATCAAAGACATCCTACCCCACGCCAACGACGAAGCTCGAGCGTGTGTCTTCCAAAATGTCCTTGTTCAACCTCTTCAGTAGACCCAAGGTAGAAAAGGCGCGTGGACATACCGAAGTTGGCCTCGCCGTACCGATGCGGCCACAGACTCCGCCGAAACCTACGGCGCCCATCTCTATATCCAAGTCTTCACTGCGGCAAAACCCCTCGCCGCCCGCTCAGCAAACCATACGTGCTCGAGCGAGCCAAAGATTTCGGCCCATGTCCATGCGTACGACGCTATCATACAACGAGTTTGGCGACTGGGAGCCACCACCCCTCTTCCAGGCTTTCCCCCAGTCTGTCAAGCATGGCACCGTACAGGCATGTGTCTTTGCTCCAGAGGTATTGATGAGGACGCAGAGTCAAAGACGGCAAGCCGAGTCTCTACGCGAAAGAATCGACACTCAGCGCGAACTGTCTACAATCACGGAAAACAGCTCGGAAACCAGAAAACTCGAAAAGTCACACAAGCGCCTCATGTCCAACTCGGTACTCAATCCATCCACACCAGAGCTTGTCACCAAAATATACGTCTTGGTCACTGCGGGTTACATACTCCAGTACGCTGGCGATGGTACCTTTGACAGGCTGCCAGAAAAGGTGCTCAAACTGGGCAATGAATCGGCAGCTTTCGCTTGTGATCTTATCCCCGGAAAGCACTGGGTGCTCCAGATTTCCAGCCACGCCAGTGGTGATGGTGCACTTGACATTGGCCCGAAAAACTCACTGCTTACACGTCTGCGGTCGCAGAACCTCGCCATGCGCAAGACAGTAACGAGCTTTCTTTTGGTTCTTGATAGCGCTGAAGAGATGGATGAGTGGATGACGAGCGTGCGCAAAGAGATTGACAACCTCGGGGGCACAAGAGTCGGCGATGACTTTACCCGAACTTCCTCCTCTACTGATGGAGGCTCAATAAGCAAAGATTCGGCGGAAATCACAAGTCACCGGTTCAGGGTTAGCCGAGATGCTCACAATATGAGCAAGGTTGTCCCAGTCGAGCCACGGCTCTCAGCATCTCCAAAGATTATCACCTCGGACTGGGAGACGAATCCTGAGCAGAACAAGCGCAGCATTGACTCTTCCAGCGGATATTCTGTCCGACAAAATAGTCGTCTCTCAGTCGAGATGTCATCAGCCACCTCGACGCCAGTCTCTCAACACCAGATCCAATTGGACCAGCTGCGTGGCCGCTCACGGTATTCCTTCATGTCTTCAGCAACCTCTGCGTCTGGTGCCGGGACTTGGAACACTTCACGCGAGTCTTCGCCAGCCCCGCAATCGCCTCTCATGGAAGAGACTGGGGCGACTGGCGACAATGAGCCCCTCCGGAGTGCCATGTCGCTGCGATCGTTTCAGATGAACCCGAACAACACCATGTCATCCCGACGCAGATCAATGCAGCCGCTGCCCATAACGGATGAGAATCTTCTACAATCGGATGAGATGCCGCTTAAGAGCAAGCGTCATTCTCTTTACAATGCTGCATCACCCACCATGCCCGGATTTGAAAGACACTCGGCTGCAGGTTCAACTCCGTCGATGAAACATGCGCCAGCTTCAGGCCAACCCGAGGCTGACACCATCGGTGTAGCATGCTCCTCACCTCCGCAGGTTAGAACGGATATGCCTGACCTGTCCGATGAAGTCAACAGTCTCCCTACTCGTGAGGATAGCCCAGTGAGATTCAACGCCCACGCGTACAGCTTGCCACCTCGGAGGGACGTCATCTCACCTCCTCCAAAAGACCCTGCACCTCTTCCTCCGCCCCCTGCTCAACGCCAACCTACCGTGGGCTCTACGCCTGTAGGCATCACAAATCCGGCACCTTATCTTGCTTCTACCAGCAAAGATAGCGGAACTAGGCGTCGAGCCTCGGGATCACCCAAGCCCTTTTTGCGACCCATTCCGGTCCGGCCTCAAGCCCAGCATATCGACTCGTCCAGGCTGTCCAGGCGTCAATCCGCCCAGACGCCATCGATTGTTCCTTTGAACACGAACCGATCGGTTACTGCGCCAATAAGGTCTCCTTCGGCCGCACCCAACATGACACCAACCACAAGTCCTCATAGCCTCAATTTCCTACAGTCGTCTAATCCATTACGTCGGCCAGCCTCGGTCCAGATCCGTTCTGACCGGGCGCCTTTCTTGTCATCC
Organism: Curvularia sp. IFB-Z10; assembly: GCA_002161795.1. NCBI lineage: Eukaryota > Fungi > Ascomycota > Dothideomycetes > Pleosporales > Pleosporaceae > Curvularia > Curvularia sp. IFB-Z10. Next base: position 106,654 of record JPSZ01000016.1, on the reverse strand, counting down.
CGCCCAATGCGCCTCATCTCGTCTACACCATCTTTTGTTCCTGGCCACAGAATGTCCAGCCTACCGACGCCTTCATCGACCAGCCCTCAAAAAACGTCTAGTGTGGAGGCTCTGAGGCAACGGACGCTGGCGCAGCAGAGCGACCAGAAAACCATTACACCAAGGCGCAGTCTAGGTTCAATCAATCTCCCACCTCCTGCGCCTCCACCAAACATGCCTCTTCCTCCTCCGCCTCCTCATAATGTCCCGTCGCCTGTTCCACCACCCAACATGCCACTTCCTCCACCGCCGCCAAGCACGGGTCTCCAAGCACCACCACTCAGCATGCCGCTTTCCCCACCGCTATCACACATGGGTCTTCCGGCACCCCCACCCACCTCGCCGCTACCTCCTACACCGCCCGAGGTTGCTTTGAGGGCCGCTGCTATTTGAGAACTACAAACAAAGAATACATGTTCTATGAATATTGTGTACATCAAAGAGGGCGGCATTTTCAGCAACGTTCCTGGTTTTATACTCCTGAGATTTCAGCTTTCAGTTTTCTGTCGTCGTTATGGTCACGCTGTTATGCCTATTTTTTTCTCAACGTCTGTTCCATCTTGAGTTTTGATACTGGAGGCAGATTGTCCAGTTTGTGTTTACTGCGCTATACCAGTTTGCTTTGCGTCTCTCTATTTGTCCGTCTCTACCTCTCCTTTAGTTTCTGTCTTGCATTCTCCTTGTCTGCTTCGTGTATCTTCTTGAATGATTGCTTCTTTTTCTTTCATCGGCATCTTCTCGCTTCTTACACACAATGTACGTTTTGATGGACTGTTCGCGAGCTCGCTTTTCTTCTCGCTTTTCATCGGGCTAGCGTCCGCAAGGGTCTTTGATGTGATTGTATTTATTACGTTTGTTGCTTAAGATCGTTTTGTAATGATGGGGCAGTTTCTGGTTTATAGTATTTGGGTGGCAAGGGACACAAGGAGATAAAACGGCTTGATTGGTTATTAGACATTAGACTAAATTCTGCACATCCATTCGCATCTGTGCGTTTGGCAGAGCCGCTTTCATGCGCGCTGGAGCTGGCTAATTCTACTCCTCTTTTCATCTTCTCACATGGTATTGCTCCAGCAAAATTGTGTCATACATGCTTTGAATGTCTGGATAGTGTTTGTTAGGGATGCGTGACACATGCTAATTCGCTGCCGAGTGTCCATCGCAGCTGAGCAAATGACGCACTGTGCAAGAGAGAAGAAGAAATATGCATCAATCACAGACCATCATGTTATGTTAATCGGCTCTCAGATAGGCCCGCGCAGTGTCTGAAGCTATCCTTGTTCTGACATCATGTATCAAGTGCCCTCCGGCCTAGGGAATTTGTCTCTTTTTTGTTTGTTCTATAATCCTCTTTCCTTTGTATTCTTCTATCCTTTATCGAAGACGAGTTTTCTTTATACATATACGATAATATAGGCGAGCAAGAAGCGTATTGTAGATGTGCTGCCGTTTAGGACGCTAAGGAATGTAGTCAGTATTTCTAATGTGGGATGAGGGCGTAAGAGCAATGGGTAAGGACAATGCGATGATGTAATAAACGAAATGAGACACTTGGCCAGTAGTGAGAGCGAATACAGTCACGTGATGGGTGTTGAGACGTTTGAATGAAAATAAATGATTGTGATGCTTTTCATCGCTACAACGAGAAAACAACAGCTTAGTTAGTCAACATCGACCCTAGCAATTAAAGCACTAAAGAGTCAATGTGGTGTAAAGAACCAGAGAAGCAGGGGCATGATTTTAATGTTATGGCGTACTCTGCGTTCGATTGATTTGGCTGATGTAGGTTCAGTATTGCTGAACTAAATTACAGTAATGATAGGAACCCATTCTATCCGGCCTGAGCTTAAACCCTTCTGGGAACTCCATACAACGGATAAAACACTCTAAACCCAGCTGCAGATATGCTATTATGATTTAGGATCAACGCATTCATGGTCTAGAGGAGGGACGGCTATGCAGACTGCATTCCCACAACACTTGTCACGCCTGTACCAGCAAGATTCGCCCTATATCCCAAAAGTGGTAAGTAACCTGCCGTACAGAACTGCTAAGCTAGAGAATTGGATCTGCGTACCTCCTTCTTACAAGTCTGCTGAGTCTCAATTCCTCCTATTTGAATCTGGATTTGGACATTTTCGAGTTCCAAAGGGTTTGGGAGTGCCAACACTACAGAGGGAGCAGCGTGCTAAAAAAGATGAGGGATTTCATATTGGAAAGAGTAGCTGGAGTAGACTTGAGTGGGACTGGGTAGAGAGATTAATGAGGAGTTATGGAGTATATATATACCGAAATAAGATTCTAAGCGATGAAGACATCGATGACTTCACCTACGTATTGCCAAGAATAGCCCTAAAAGAACTGTGTGTTTACCCACATGGAGCTAGGAGTAAAAAGGATTCCATTAGTGCAGGTAATTGGCTACTAGAGATAGGGCGAGTAAAAAGTGATCTACAACAAAAGAAAAGCTTCCACATGTGTCACTACCGAGTACATCCTGCTAACTAGAGTAATCTACTACTGGCAGAGGTAATCTACCACTGACAGAAGTAATTCACCCGCAGAAATGATCTGCTAGCAGAAGTGATCTGCTAGTAGAAGTAATTAACTCGCAGGAGAGATCAACCAGCAGAAGTAATCTGCCAAAGAAGTGATCAATTAGTAAAAAGACATCCACTGGTAGAAGTGACCACTTAGCACAAGTACTGTATTACGAGAAGTGCTACTCCTAAGGGTATCGAGCTACCAAAAGTTATACCAGTTTGACAACTATAGTAATCTATCTACCAGTTAGTCGCTGCTTAATGGGCATAGGCCCATTGATGATTTTGTAATTCTTGTTGTTGTTCTGTGATCTGTACCGGTACTGGTACTAGGTTTCTGGATCTGTACCATAGTTCTGGATTCGAAACACGGAGCGCTCGTTTAGAAGCTCGGTGCAGAGAGCCGAAGCTCCGAAGCTCGAGTCTTCCGTTCGAATCGTCACTTTGACTGCAAAGTCTTTTATTCGCAGTTCGAATTTTAACAGGCTAGGGGGCGGTCTACCGAGGGTTTTGTTTTAAAAAAAATATCAAAGAGCTGATCGCTGCAGGCGAACTAGAGGTAAAACTGTATAAGAAATTCAACAGCCATAGTATACAACTATTTATTAATAAATATTAGCTTTAATTAAACTGATTCTGGATCGCTACAGAGTCTATAATATGTTAGAGGTTTAGGGTTTAGAATTTGCACGTTAAGAAAATATTAAAGAGATAAGGTATAGTAATATGGCGGGGCGAACAAAATTTTGATCTAGTACTGTAGTTGCGGGGTGTTATGCACATCTCCTGGGGAGGGTTTCATAGGGCATGGGATTTATAGCATAACGAAGGAAAAATCCCTACATCTGATTCACGCGTGTATACAGTACATGAGGGTACTCTTTGAACGTTCTCAGCGCAACACGGCAGTCCCAGTATCATTTTAAGTAGACGAGAAATTCTCGTCGGAATAGATTCAAGCTATGTATACAAGATCCATGCAAAGTACTCAGGGGGCTAGCTACTCATGCACAGACAGCCCGCCATCCAAGTACCTGATCCGTTCCAACAAATCTCATCGTCTTGCAAATAAAAAAAAAACAAAAACAGCGCGCAACAATGACACACCAGGACGGACTTGCCCCATCCTTGGTCTCCGTTGCGATGACACTGTCACTCCATCCACTCCCCCGTTCAACATGTGCCATCAGTGCGCCATATCCATCGCATCTCTGCCTTTCCAACCAACATACGCAGCCGTAGTATCCGCCTTAATCGCCTTCTCTCTCTCTAAGAGGCTACTCCTTCAGGCGGAGCTTTATGCTCTGCGTTTTGTTCCCTGGGATTACGCCATCAGCCAAGCGTCGGTTGGCGCCTCGTTTCCCAGCGAGGGTTTGTTGAACTTGCCGTGGGGACGGGGGGGACCAGAGTTCGCAGTGGCGAGGGTTGCGAAGACGGCGACGAGGAGGGTGAGGGTGGCGACGGGGGTGAACTTCATCTTTGCTTTGGGTGTTTGGGTTCGATGGAAAGAGTCGTTGGACAAGGGGATGTAAGGAGCAAGTAGGTTTGTGGGGGTCGTTGTATTTTGTGTGGGCTTTGTTAGATTTGACAATGATGATCGGCTCGATGAGTGAGTGAAGAGAAAAGAAAAAACAGGTAGAAGGCAGTGGTATTTATACAGTGAGGAGAGAGTGTTCTTGGAAGATGGCTGTGTTGAAGAGAAGCATAGGTTTGGAAGGACATGACATAACAAAAACCCTAGTATCGTCATACCTTCGCATACATGAACACATCCCATCGTCCTTACTCCACAATGAAGTCGCCAGGATCCAACTGACCCAAAACCTCCATCTGCAACCGCTGTAGGTTGGTGTTCCACTTCAACAAAACATTTCTCGTTGACATGGACAAAGAACTACAACCACCGCAACCAGCGCTTGATCATCTCCACTACTGACGTCTTCTCATCAGATCCTGAACCAGAGCTAGACGCAGCCCTAGCCTTCCTGAGCCCTGGGCCATCAGGGCCGGCGGAAACAGCAGCACGAGCACAAAACGGCGCTCCACAACTTGGGTTCCGGCTTTGGTCTTTGTTAGCCGCGGTGGTCTTGGCCATCAACACTACCATGAGAATGACGATAGTGGTGAGGATGACGAGGAAGGAGCGCGGGGATCTCATCATTCAATCTGGTTCGGTTGCCTTGTTCCGTCGTAAGTGATTTGGTAGAGAGGAGGTGTAAGGAGGCTTTGATGGGTGGTTTGGGTTGATAGAGCTACGCAGTGGGTGATGTGGATTTCTGTCCGTGCACTGGTGGTGGATAGGTAATTGAGAAGAGGAGGAAGGGTTTCTGTGTGGGGAAAGAGGGGTCGGGTTTGTTTATTTAATAGGTCGGGGTATGGTGTAGATTTGGTTGGATGACTAAGTGACGTAATATATCCGCTTTACATACACTCAAGCGGGGGCATGAAGTGAAGGTGGTGCGGGCATGTCATAGGTAGTGCCTGTGGGGCACTACCGTTGTCTTCTTATCTTCGCTCGAGTTGTTGGACCCACCTGGTATTCTGACTGTCGAGCGGAATTTCACTCATGTGTATGCCTTTCTGGATGATGCTTGTGTAAGAAATGCAATCACGCAATGTTCTGGTAATGACGAGGAGTTTCGAGCTCTTGACCTTTTACATGGAAATCTTGGCAGTAAGATGACCGACTACTACATCAATCGATGAACGAGTTCCAGTCCATTTCGCTCACCTCGTCTTCCGAGAATGCGGCTGGCAGCGTTTTCCTGTGGCTTTTGCTGGGCGCTGTCGGTTCCGATACCACATCGGTGTCTTCATCATCTGATACACCCAGCGGAGATGGTCGGCCATCAATATCGACCGACTGCATTGGCCGGTTCATCCCCTCATCATTGCTGCCTCCGTTGCTCATATCCTCGACTTCACTGTTGGTCGCGCTCGTGGGCTCTGAGTGTGCTAACGTCTGTACTTGTCGGTCCGCATAAGCCCAACTACTCAAAGCCTGCAGCTCGGTTACTCCTGATTCCCTTGAATGCTGGTTTCTTGCTTGTGCTGATGCGCCCATAGCATCGGAGCTAGAGTGCATAGGCTCGGTCGTATTCTTCTGCAGGACGGGTGGTGCTGTGAGAGGCTTCTGATTTGCTAGAAATCTCGCTGGGCTTGGCGGCCTATCAAACTCCTCCCATTGAGCGTGATAGTCTGTCCACCATCGCCACCCATTAGGAAGCGTGATCATTTTTTCATCTTGATCAAAACCATGCCTGTCATCAGCACTGTCTCGGTCATCCTTGGGCGGCTCAAGACCGAGCATGGTCCACATCGCCTCCTCTTCTTGTCGGCTCGCTTCGCAATCAAACTGCTCCAGACTCACCAATTCTTGCGCCAAAATTTCACCATCTGCTACAAGGTACGGCCTCGCGTACCTGCCCGCTAAATCTCGAGGCTGCAGCCGGGGCTGGGATGTTGACGCAGTCTCATCTAGCATTGACTCATTTGAGTCGGACAGGGCGAGATCTTCCACGGGAAGAGGTGTTCCACTCCGCGTTGCTCCTGACCCGGGCTCGACATGGTTGCCAGAGGTTTCCGCATCCATCGTCGGGATATCAGCAGTGTGATCCACCAAAGTCATGGTGCGTTCGAACTCGTCCCAGGTCATCTCTCTTCTAGACTTTTTGTGACGATGATGAGAGTGATCGTCATCATAGACTCTCAGTGCACATCGTCGAGCAACACCACTCCATCTCTCCTTTCCATTTCTCTGCATGCCTAAAATATCGATGGCGGCTCGGACGTCGTTTTTTCTTACAAAGGGAAGAGCAGATTTGGGTTTTCTTCGACGCCGCGATCGTAGACGTGATATCGATTGTATGATAGCTGTCTTCACAAGGCGTCTAGTCAGAGATACGACCAGGTTGTGGAGGTCGCTAAAAGCAGTGCGGTAGATGGATGGTTCTTGGGAAATATCGGACGCGTATTCAGACCAGTGCGGCCACGGGGAGGGTATCGTTGGGGAACGGTTCATAAAGACGTCCTTTGACAGCTGTAGCATGACTTGTGGGCGCAAAAGAATCGCCTCTGGTATTGCTTCGAGGATGTGGGTCGTAGCGGGTTCATCCTCTGGTTTCTTGGATTTCTCTGGTTTCTGGGGCTTCTCAGGTTCCCCAGAGATCTCGGATTGTTCAACCTTGGTAGGAGAATTAGGATACTCGCATTTGCCCTTCTTTCGTCTCTGGCAGTTACCACATGGGGTCTTGCGGTCGCACTTTTGTTTGGACTTCTTACACGATAGACATGCTCTGTACAGATTAGTATTTCCGCCTTGCACGGGAACCTACACACACATACCCTACAATGAAATTCCCCCCTCTTTTCCGCGATTCCAGTTCTCTCGAAATGGGCGCCATCGAGTCTCGTAGCCGGTTGAGGTCCATGGTAGCCTCAATCTCCTGAGCTAGAGCCGGAGTGATCAACCAGTAGTCACCAAACTGTTTTTTCTCTTGGCGGGCCTCGTATTTCTCCTGGTTCCACGCAAGTGCATCGGCTGCAAGATCCAAGTGCTCGTTGCACTCGTCACCCACCTCCACGGCGGCGGGAATGTTGCGAAGTGTCACCTTGGCATCGCCCTGCTTGGCTGCCGCATCCTGGAGTAACAGGAGCAGGGCTCGCGTCTCCGGTATGCTCTTGGTGCCAATTGCATCTGCTATTCCTGGAACATTGTCCTTTCCCAGTCGCTCCAGAGCCGCGTAAAACATGGCTTGTTCGTGAGCGGACCACAGCGAGGCGCCAATCTGCCAAGTATAATACCGGCGGCTCGCGGCGTCTGATTCAAAGCGTACGGCTGCCTGCTGGACGATTTCATTGAAGAGCAGGCGGTAGCCATCGCGGTATTTCCCTTCAAGGTGATATTTCCGGGGACGTGACTTTGCAGCTGACTCTGTGCGTCGACGCTTCCGGGGCGCGAGAGGCCCAGAGCTGGTAGCCGTGTGACGCTTCTTGGACGGCAGACCGCTACCGAAGCCGGGCGTAAAACTCATGGTGCGCAAAACCGAGTGAGCACAGTCGGACGATAGAAGTAGTGGTGGTTGAGCAGACAGCAGCAGTGGAGCTAAGCCAAATCCGGCTCGAGGAAACTTTCCAATGTCACGTGCACGTGCCGGTCTCCATCCGGGTTTCCAATGAGAGAAACTGTCTGTTTGTAGTTTTGGTCTGATAATAGAGCCTTCTAGCCGCCCACATTACGCTTACTTTGGCCATGCTGCTGTGTGTATCGTCTGCGAGAGGAAAGATGTTCGTGCGTGACCCAGTCGCGGTCGACTTGCCCTAGGCTGCGTCATGCATCGTGACTTGGCGACAGTCTCGCTCCCCCCCAACGCGTCTTCATGTTCCACCATTTCCACCATGCGCTGAGACTGTACACCCAGGCGGGCCATCGACCTGTTTGCGCAATAGTCAGACATGCTTCGCGGCTATCCAGGGCCAAATCTAGCGCCCCATCATCGCCATCACCCGCACCGCCGTCGTCGTCGTCACCACCACCACTATCACCACCCCCCGTCGTCCTGCGCGAGTATCAAGAGGAATGCATCCAGGCCGTCCTGTCTTACCTTGACGTCGGCCACAAGCGCCTGGGCGTGTCACTCGCAACAGGTTCTGGCAAAACCGTCATCTTCACCCACCTCATCGACCGCATCCCCGCCCGTGGCAATGCTACCCAGGCGCTCATCCTCGCTCATCGCCGTGAGCTCGTCGAGCAGGCTGCGCGGCATTGCGCTCTTGCATACCCCACCAAGCACGTAGACATTGAAATGGGCAGTCACCAGGCCTCGGGTGCCGCGGACATCACAGTCGCCTCCATACAAAGCATCATGTCGGGCGACCGCCTACACAAGTTCGATCCTGCACGCTACAAACTGATCCTGGTTGACGAGGCCCATCACATTGTTAGCCAGTCCTACCTCGACGTTCTAGAGCACTTTGGATTGCGGCATGCCAGCGATTGGAGCCAGACGAGCGCCCCTGCTTTGGTGGGTGTGTCGGCCACTTTCTCTCGCTTCGACGGCAGAAGACTTGGAGCCGTGATCGATCACATTGTCTACCACCGGCAAGCTTCCAACTCCAGCTGAATGGCAACGAGCTGACCAAAAATAGTGACTATGTGGACATGATTGAGGAGAATTGGCTCTCTGACGTCATCTTCACCACAGCCGAGATCAAAGCCGACCTGACCAAAGTCGGCACAGGAGCGAATGGCGATTTCCAGGCTGGTGCTCTTTCCAGAGCCATCAACACCGATGAAACCAATGAGCTCGTAGTCAAGACGTGGATGGCCAAGGCAAGGGACCGCCACTCTACTCTCATCTTCTGCGTCGATCTGAGTCATGTCACCAATCTCACGACCATGTTTCGCCAATCAGGGATCAATGCGCAGTTCGTCACTGGAGAGACGCCTGCCAAAGTACGCAGCGCAAGGATCGATGCTTTTAGAAACAGAGAGTTTCCTGTACTGCTCAACTGCGGCGTATTCACCGAGGGCACAGACATACCCAACATCGACTGTGTGCTTTTGGCCCGGCCCACCAAGTCCCGAAATCTTCTTGTCCAGATGATTGGACGTGGCATGCGCCTATATCATGGTAAAGAGAACTGCCATATCATCGACATGGTTGCCGCTTTAAGCACTGGTGTTGTCTCGACCCCAACCTTGTTTGGTCTGGATCCTGGAGAGCTTGTAGAAAATGCAGACACCAAGACTTTGGCAAAGCTCAAGGAACGAAAGGACGCTGAAAAGCAAAGAGAAGAAGAAGAAGCGTCTGCGTTGAAGCAAAAAACCGTTACCAAGAAGCTACCTGGTACCATTTCCTTCACCGACTACGACTCGGTACACGACCTCATAGCAGACACTTCTGGCGACCAATACATTCGCAATCTTAGCCCAAATGCATGGGTGGGTGTAGGCGAGGGTAAATATGTTCTCACTGGAAATACTGGAAACTACCTCGTCATTGAGCCTTCTGACTCCGACGAGGGCTTCTTTAGAGCAAAGTATTATTGGAAGCTTCCTGTCACCAAACAGACAAAAAGCCCCTACGGTACACCGCGCGTCATCGCTGAAGGCGAGTCATTTGGTCACGTCGTCCATGCGGCTGACACATACGCGACAGATGCGTTCCAATACATTTGGATCAACAAGAACCAGTCATGGCGTAGAAGCCGCGCTTCCCAGGCGCAAGTTGACTTTATCAACAAGTTCCGACCAGAAGAAGACCATCTGAAGCCAAGCGACCTGACAAAAGGCAAAGCGGCTGACATGATTACACGCCTCAAACACGGAGTCCGGGGTCGGTATGACAAAGCGAGCGTGAAGCAAAGATCGGAGCAGCGTATGAAGGCTCGCGCAGAGACGTTACAACAACGACTACAAGGGCGTGTCCAAGTGGGGCCCTTAGGGCAGGAACAGACGCTCAAGGAAAGGCTTCTTGGATAAACTCTGGTAGATCATGTCTCACGACTTGAAAGTCATGGGGTCACTGTAGGGGTCGTTGACCGCTAACGGCTAGTGCCGCCAAGCTTGTAAAGCCCGCGGAGAAACACGCGCTGCCTGTACCGCACTATCAGAACAATCGCCGTCGTTCGGGTGAAAGGACAACCAAGATGACTCAGTCCGTTTTACTTTAGGATCAGCGAGAGAGTAGGCTGTACTCTGCGCGCAAAATTCGGCGTTATCGCAAGTTGTTGTCAAATTCGCTGTCGAACGCGCTATCATCGGCTATCCGCCCATCGACATTGCAAAATCAGCATCGATACAGACACTGTTATTGCGTGCGGATCCACACCATCTGTATAAAGACGTCTGATTTTAGGTTCAATTGTGTGTTCGAGCATGGCAAGAATCACCAGCAAGTCACGGCTGCCGTCAAGTTATGGTAGGAGAAAGTGTACTGAGGTAGTTTATTTCCACTGAAAAGATCTTCAACCCCTGTTCTCCGATAGCGCCCCCACTTTTTACCCACTCCATGCGGTCCGGCCAGGAACGGTGTTCACATGGCTGCATAGGGATCGCTCACTTTTCTCGCCACTCCGTATCTGACGCTATCCCTCTTTCAGTATTAAAGATAAGGTCGCATATCGGAGATCTATGATAATTTGACATGATCAGAGTTCAGCCCACGGTGATAGCGGGGATGGTGGCTGCAATGCAGGGTTTGATGCTTTCTCCACGGATCGAAGTTGGGTTTCCGCGGTGTTGCGATGTAAGCTCTAGACGTAGGCGGAATGACGGTGTGTATTGCTAACAGCTTAGCTACTGAAATAACGCCCTAGAAGAGTGATGGCATCTGATTGAATGCTGGTAGTTTCATACCTCCAATCTCACTTTGCCACTTTTACGTTCAAACACTCCATTGCGTTTTGGTATTGGAATATCGTCTTTTTCATTTCTCTGCCTTTCTTGTGCATAGTGTATGTAGCCAGGCACAATACCCCTCTGTCAGTATCAGTCCAGGTTCAATTACTGCACGCTGCATTCACACGCCATGAGCGTTGCCATCCCGAAGCCGGAGGCAGCCTCCATATCCCTTCTCCATAAACAATTGCCTCCGTCACCACCAGAGACGGTAGATGGAAACGATAACGAATCCACTACTTCAACAACAGCCGAGCCAGAATTCCCACTCCCACCGCCAGCGAATACTCCGCCACAGATTCTAGACCTCGATAAACCTACTCCAGATGCGCATGTGCCGCGAGACCCTAGGCTGATTCGGCTGACGGGCGTTCATCCATTCAATGTCGAAGCGCCGTTGACTGATCTCTTCAACGAGGGCTTTCTTACTAGCCCTGAGCTGTTCTACGTTAGAAACCATGGCGCAGTACCAGAAGTTCATGATGCAGAATGTCTGGATTGGGAGTTCTCCGTAGAAGGGTAAGCCATATTCGATTGATCCCAACAAAGCATCTAGATGCTGAGACTCTTTCAGCATGGTAGCAAACCCCCTCAGGATTACTCTGCGGCAGTTGCTGGAGGAGTACGAGAACGTTACATATCCAATCACCTTGGTCTGTGCCGGCAACAGACGAAAGGAACAGAATGTCGTGAGGAAGAGCAAAGGCTTCTCGTGGGGTCCAGCTGGCGTCTCGACTGCACTCTTCACGGGCGTAGTCATGAAAGACATACTCGAACGAGCGAAGCCTCTACGGAAGGCCAAGTACGTTTGCATGGAGGGCGCCGACAAGCTCGTAAGTGAGAAGAAGACGCAACCCCCTCACAACCGCTCACAGCTCATGTAGCCTAATGGATATTACGGCACGTCGGTGAAATTGAACTGGGTCATGGATCCTAACCGAGGGATCATGTTGGCACATAAGATGAATGGTGAAATGTTGAGACCCGACCACGGAAAACCGTTGAGGGCTGTGATACCGGGTCAAATCGGTGGCAGAAGCGTCAAGTGGTTGAAAAAGCTGATAGTCACGGCGGAGCCGAGCGATAACTGGTATCACATCTACGACAACAGAGTGCTACCTACCATGGTCGACCCAGACGAAGCAGCAAAGAACCCTAAATGGTGGGTGGACGAGCGCTATGCCATTTATGATCTTTCCCCAAATTCAGCCATTGCATTTCCTGAGCATGGAGAGAGACTAGCCATTTCTTCGAGCCCGGACTCTTACAACGTCCGCGGCTATGCCTATAGCGGCGGCGGTCGGCGCGTAACACGTTGCGAGGTATCTTTGGACCAAGGTAAATCCTGGAGACTTGCGAATATCGACTATCCAGAAGACAAGTACCGGGCTTTCGATGATCGACAACTGTACGGCGCGAGATTGGACATGGACTGGCGCGAGACGAGCTTCTGCTGGTGTTTCTGGAACATTGCGATTGACACTGCCGAACTCAAACAGGCAGACGACATTGTGATAAGAGTCATGGATGAGTCCATGTGTGTACAGCCAAAAGACATGTACTGGAGTGTCTTGGGCATGATGAACAATCCGTGGTTCCGGATAGTGATACACAGAGAAGATGACACGCTGCGGTTTGAGCACCCTACCCAGCCTGCCCTGATACCTGGCGGATGGATGGAGCGCGTCAAGAAAGCTGGTGGTAACCTTACAAACGGTCACTGGGGAGAAAAGGTGGGCGGTGAAGAGCCAGAACATGCCGCTATCGAAGAGGGAAAAGAGATCAAGATGACAAAAGATGGTGTCGAAAATACCATTAGCATTGAAAAGTTACGGAAACATGACGGAGAAGAAAGCCCATGGTTTGTGTTGAATGGGGAGGTGTACGATGGCACGGCATTCCTTCAAGGGCATCCGGGTGGTGCGCAAAGCATTGTGAGCGCCGCTGCAACGGATGCTACGGATGAGTTCATGGCGATTCGTAAGCCGCACGTCGAAGCTAGGCGTTGAGTAGACGTGCTGACGAGATGCAGACAGTGAAACGGCAAAACAAATGATGCCTGACTACCACGTTGGCACCCTAGACGAAGCATCTCAGAAGGCCCTAGCACAAGGCCAACCGAGCGTAGAGTCTGCTGAATCGCGGCCAATCTTTCTCCATCCCCGTGAATGGCGCAAGGCTATCCTCCACTCGAAGAAGAGAGTGTCATCGGACACGCACATATTCCGCTTCAAGCTCGATCATGACGACCAAACTCTTGGTCTGCCCACTGGCCAACACCTCATGCTTCGACTACGTGACCCCGTCACTCGCGACGCGATTATTCGTTCCTATACGCCCATCTCGCCTACAAACCAGTCGGGCTACTGCGATATTCTGATCAAAGTCTACGCCGACACGCCGTCGCGTGCTGGCGGTAAAATGACAAAAGCGCTTGACGCCCTGCCTCTAGGTCACAGCCTCGATATCAAAGGCCCCATTGGCAAATTTGAATATCTGGGTCGCGGAGTCTGTAGTATCAACGGTAAAGAGAAGAGGAACGTTAGTCGTTTCTATATGATTTGTGGTGGAAGCGGCATTACGCCCATTTACCAAGTCTTGCGCGCGGTCATGCAGAACCGGGAAGACACGACCCACTGTACTGTGTTGTATGGGAATCGAACTGTTGAAGACATACTCTGCAGAGAAGATCTAGACGCTTTTGCGAGGAGTAACGAAGACAGGTGCAAGATTTTGCACACGTTGACGCAAGGGAGCGAGGACTGGGTTGGGCGGAGAGGAAGGATTGGAGAAGCGATGCTGAAGGAAGAGTGTGTGAGAGGAGAAGGGGGGAGCATGGTGCTGGTTTGTGGGCCGGAAGCCTTGGAGAAGGCGACGTGTAAGGTGTTGGAAAGGTTGGGTTGGAGCGAGGACGAGATTTTGGTTTTTTAGGGTTTCACAACGGTGATTGAGGAAAGGGACTTCTGTATTTCTATTCTATCTCTATTCTATTCGGCGACCAGGTCTGGCTGGTGTAGCATGGTTTCAATGGTTTCAATTTCACCTTTTTCTCAATCAAGTTCGAGCGTACAGTGTGAAGCTGAAGCTATTGCGACTGCGAAATGGCACAACAAAGGTATTAGGTTGTCGAGGTGAACCTGTCCACGGCTTGACTAGATTTCAGATAAGAAAGATCTGGCCACACGCAATGTTCATCCACAGCTTTGGTTTCACTTCCGAACATTCCACCACCACAAAGCACGAATGCTCTTCTGCACGATGATGACAGAAGATACACCGGAAACGCAGCGCTATGTCAGTGCATCTCCGTTCGTCGAGGGTAATTTGCTGATAAGGAATGAGCTTACCCCAGCCCCCTGTCGCCAAGACATGCCTATCTAGGGCGGGTGGTCAGGTCGCGATAAGGAAGAATCAGTCTCCACGCCTCTACAACCCAGCAATGATCTCCACGGAGAACCACGAACACATACACCATGCCGCCTTTTACCACTGGCAACCCACGTAACGATAATCGCAGATATCTATCATTGCCGGACAGGGATCCACCCCTGTCCCCCAACATGCTTCCTTGACGTCTACCCGCTTACACGCACCGGAGATGGGTCACCTTGGCCTCGTCCTTGCGATTATGATGCATTTCCGCAGGCACCGCGGAAGAGAGAGTACATGTTATTGGATCTGAGGGAGAGATGCTTAGGCAGGTTAGTTGTGATGAATCATTTTGTGTTGTTACACAGCTTGATTTGCCGTATGTGCACGCGCGCCGAACAAGAAGCCGCTTGTTGTGCGAATAGCTAGCATCGTTGAAAGCCGTGGGCACGCCTCTCACGCCACGAGGCTTTCTCTGGCTTGGTTATCTCTTGTCTTCTGGACTCGTCAAGCTCTCGAGTACTCTTTTTTGCCCTTCTTGTTCTATCCGCCTTGCCTTTTTACGCTGCATTCGCGCTCCATATACTGTCTTTGTATAAGCGGATAGTAATATCACCTCCTGCCCCTCTGACTGAGGGCGCGACTGTCCTTTTGGGCGCACTTTGTACGACGCTTCTTGAGAGATTACCTTTACACAGCGATGGCGGAGACTGAACCAATCGTCACCCATGGTATCGAGCCATCATCTGGCGAATCACACTCACCACCTGGTGACCGTCACATCACAGCAACCTGGGGATCAAAAAATGGAAACATATCAAACAGAGAATGGAATGATGCGGAAGCCAACAAACTACCCGAAAAGGTGGCTGATCTAGAGAGTAAGGGTTTGATCAACCACCGTCACCCGCGAAAACGAATAGTGGTTGTGGGATTTGGCATGGTAGGCATAGCCTTCATGTAAGTTCAACGGCGTCTGAGAGTGTGCGGTCGAAGCTGATTGGACTCAGAGAGAAACTCATGAAATACGACGTGAAGCGGAGAGAATATGATATTATAGTTATCGGCGAAGAGCCGCATCTTGCATACAACCGCGTCGGTCTGACTAGCTTTTTCCAACACCGCAAAGTCGAAAACTTATATCTCAACCCGGAAGAATGGGTATGTTGGAATGGTACAAGGGCGTATAGTTGCGGCTAACTTTGTTACAGTATTCTTCAATGCCAGAAGGCGCATTAAGATACCACCTTAACAGTCATGTCAACGAAATCAATGCTGAAGAGAAGGTCGTCAAAACGTCCTCCGGAGAGACAGTCCCGTACGACATCTTGGTTCTTGCAACAGGGTCTGACGCACTTCTTCCACGACACACACCTGGTCACGATGCGCAGGGTGTATTCGTGTATCGCACAATCGAGGATTTGCAAAGACTAATCCAGTTCTCTTCCACACGAAAAGGCTCAACTGGCGCAGTTGTGGGCGGTGGCTTACTGGGTCTCGAGGCTGCACATGCCATGATGGATCTCGAGAGTTTTGCAAGAGTCAAGCTTATTGAGAGAAACCGGTGGGTGCTGTCGAGACAATTGGATGGCGACGCCGGTGGTATGGTCGTGGAGCAAGTCAGAGCACTGGGTCTGGACGTCATGCTCAGTAAGAGGGTGGGGAAGATAATTACAACCGAAGACAACTTTGTCAAGGGCGTAATGTTTGAGGACGGCGAGGAGATGGAGTGTTCCTGCCTTTGCTTTGCTGTGAGCGTGCTCGGCAATCTAAATGACGACCAAAACTGACATTTGCAGATCGGCATCAAACCCCGCGATGAGCTGGCCAGGAAAGCCGGTATCAAGTGTGCAGATAGAGGGGGTGGCATAGTGGTTGGACCCGATCTAGCCACGTCCCAACGCGACGTCTATGCCATTGGCGAGTGTGCCAACTGGGAGAACCAAACTTTTGGGCTCATCGCCCCCGGCGTTGAGATGGCTGACGTACTCGCTTTCAACCTGACCCAAGCGAAAGCACATGCGCCGCGAAAATTCAAGGCTCCAGATCTCAGTACCAAGCTCAAGTTGCTGGGTGTCGAGGTTGCAAGCTTTGGTGATTTCTTCGCGGATCGCGACGGACCCAAGCACTTGCCGGGACGCCAGCGCGCTGACAGCAAGGAGCCGAATGCGAAGACGACGCGGGACCGAGTCAAGAATTTAACAGATGGACCAGCTCCACCACCAGTCAAGGCACTTACCTACAAAGACCCGTTCCAGCAAGTATATAAGAAGTATCTATTTACCATGGATGGAAAGTATTTGCTGGGCGGTATGATGATCGGGGACACAAAGGACTACATCAAGCTTGTGCCCATGGTCAAAAACCAAAAGCCGCTCGAAGTAGCACCAAGTGAGCTTATAGTCGGTGCTCAAAAGGGTGATGACGACGGATCTGATCTGTGAGTAACGAAACGATGAACATAGGGTCTCCTTACTAACGGCATGCAGAACCGATGATACTCAGATCTGCTCATGCCACAACGTCACCAAGGGCGATGTCGTCAATGCTACCAAGGATGGGACTTGCAAAAGCATCGGCGACGTCAAGTCTTGCACCAAAGCTGGCACCGGCTGCGGTGGTTGCATGCCACTTGTGCAAACCATTTTCAATAAGACCATGGCATCCATGGGCAACGAGGTCAAGAATCATCTTTGCCCGCACTTTGAGTACTCACGCGCCGACCTCTTCAATATCATTTATGTAAAGGGCCTCAAGGACTTTGCTGCCGTGATGAAGGAGGCCGGGAAAGACCCGAATTCCCTAGGGTGTGAGGCCTGCAAACCCACAATCGGAAACATTGTCGCTTCGTTGTATAACAAGCACCTCCTCGACGTGAACAATCGAGGCCTTCAGGACACCAACGATCGATTTCTGGCAAACATTCAGCGCAATGGCACGTTTTCCGTCGTTCCCCGTGTTTCTGGCGGCGAGATCACACCAGAGAAGCTCATCATCATTGGAACAGTGGCGAAGAAGTACAATCTTTACACCAAGATTACGGGTGGTCAGCGTATCGACATGTTCGGTGCGCGGAAGCAAGACCTCCCAGATATCTGGCAAGAACTTATCGATGGCGGCATGGAATCTGGCCATGCATATGCAAAGTCGCTCAGAACTGTCAAATCATGTGTAGGAACTACATGGTGCCGATTCGGCATTGGTGACAGCGTGGGCATGGCTGTGCGTCTGGAAGAGCGCTACAAGTCCATCCGTGGTCCGCACAAGATAAAGGGTGGAGTGTCCGGCTGCGTCCGTGAATGTGCGGAGGCTCAGAACAAGGATTTTGGTCTCATCGCTACCGAAAAAGGATTCAACATCTTTGTCGGTGGTAATGGTGGTGCGAAGCCTAGACACTCGGAGCTACTGGCCAAAGATGTACCACCGGATGACGTCGTCTCTATTCTTGATCGCTATCTCGCACTATACATCCGAACAGCTGATAAGCTGCAAAGAACGGCTCGTTGGATCGAGAATCTCCCAGGCGGCATCAAGTACCTGCAGCAGGTCATCCTGGAAGACAAACTTGGTATCTGCGCCGATCTAGAGAAACAGATGGAAGATCTTGTTGGCACCTTCTTCTGCGAATGGACAGAGGTACTCAAAGACCCAAAGAAACGCTCTTGGTTCTCCCAGTTCGCAAACACATCAGAGAATATCATCGACACCATTGAGCCGACACAAGAGCGCGACCAAGAACGACCTTCTTACTGGCCAAAAGACTCAGTTACAGAAGACTTCCGCGGGACAAAATGGACCGAGCTTTCCTGGCAGCCACTTGTCAAGGCCGAGGAGTTCCAGGACACAGATACGGGAGACAGCAAGGCCATCAAACGCGGCGACACACAACTTGCTGTGTTCAAAGTGCGTGGAAAATACTACTGCACACAGCAAATGTGTCCTCACAAGCGTGCCTTTGTCTTATCCGACGGCCTTATTGGCGATGACCTCGCAAACAACAAACTCTGGGTCTCATGTCCCTACCACAAGCGCAACTACGAGCTTTCTGGCGAAAACGCAGGGAAATGCGCCAACGACGAATCCGTCAACATTGCTGTTTTCCCTATCGAGGAAAGAAGTGATGGGTGGCTGTACGTCAAGTTACCAAGTGTAGAGGAGTTGGATAGTGTGCTGGGGACGAGCAAATTCAAGATTAAGAAGAGTGATTCGGAAGATCCGTTTGTGGCGTTGGATAAGAAGCTGCAGAGATTGCAGTTGAAGGGCAGAAAGGGGGTACCGGTTTCGCATCTTGAAGGAGGACTGGGTGAAAAGGGCAAAGCTGCGCAGATACTCGCTGGAGGGGAGAGAGGGGCTGGCGGGTTGGACTGGTAGGTGAGGTGGGTCACCTGGAAGCATTTAATGCGGCGTTTTTGGATTGGCACAAGATTCCCATAGATGATTGAATGTTACCTTCATTTTTAAATGTTTATATTATGTCAGAAGTCATGTACCATTGCTATTGGGACTTGTCGCAGTTGTGAGGACACAGTGGACAATTGACTTTTCTGTTCCGTCAAGTGCTGTCGGACTTGATTTCCAGTATCCAAATTGTGAGAATGTTTGAAAGTACAATATCGCAACCTATCAGAATTTACAAGGACTACACTAGGAGTCACACAGCCTCTGAAGTGACATGATAGTGGCACCTTCGCCATGGCTATAACAAACGTATTGATCGTACCATGGCCATACTCTGGTCATCAAGCCAGGACTTTTCAAGCATGGTTCATCATACCAGAAAGTAAATTTGGAGAGAAGGCAAACCTTTGGTTTTAAGGCTCCGTACTCTTTTCAGTGGTTGCTTCCTCACAAGCCATGTGATTATAGGTGACAATTGGGAAAATTTAGCTTGCTGCATGCTAAATAGTTGTTGCAAACGTCTTTTGTGGCAAGCATGCACAGCCTTGCAATGGCAATGTACAGCTAACACATTTTAGGAACATTTAATTAGAGACGATGCTCAGTGGCAGGGTTAAAGTAGCGAGTCGTTTGTGAAGTCTCGATTGGAAACGATTGACTAGTTACAGTCGTTAATGCTATTTACGACAGAAGTCTATCAGGGAACTCGAGTAAGATAAATGCCCAATGGCATCTAAAGCCTATCATGTTTTGCCACGCGAAAGGAAAAAAAAAGCAAACCAAAGGCTCGTATTGTGTCCCTTCCTTTATTCGGTGCGCCGGACGCCTTGCTAACTATAGGGAATAGTTCAAAATTGAGCGGAAGCCAAACCACATCACCTCTCTTCAACGTAAAAAGTGTATCACGAGCCAGCAGAAGAGAAAGAAGATGACAACACCCGCCCAGAAGATCCACTTGTCCTGTTTCGCTCGTCTCTCAACCATGCGTATGGTGTCCCCACTGATGCCTAGGGTATTGGCAACCGTGTATAGCCTCCTCTGAGTGCCCTTCAGCATATCCCTCTGCTGGCCTAGATCGCCCAGTACGGCCCTTCCTCTGTCGAGGAACTCGTCGAGTTGCTCAGAGGTCTTATTGAAGAAGGTGTTCTCCCGCAGAAGGTGGCCCTCACGATCATAGTGGCCGCCTTGTGGGGCTCCTGCTGAGTATGGGTTGGGTCGGTAGGGGGCGTTGGGGTCGTAGGGTTGGGAGGGCGCAAAGGCCGAGTGCTGGGCGGCCATGTTGGGCTGTGAATATGGGTTTTCCGGCGTGGCTGTATTGTGAGGACGACGACCTAGAAGTTCGGTTCGCGCTTCTGTTGTTTGCTATCACAGCGAGGTAAGTATATGTAGATCTCGGCTCTGACAGAGAACGGTGGGTCGCGACGTACAATGTCCTCATTGGCGCTCTTTATGCGCTTGAAGCTCGCGCGGTACTCGTCTAGCTCGGCCCTGAAGTTCTTCAATCTTTCTTGCGCCTTTTCAGCCTTGGTCTGTACCGGCTCCTGCCTGGCGAGTTTGCCATAGTCATCGATGGTACGTGCAAATGTTGCGAGGGAGGCGTTGAGCTGGGCCTGCAGATGTGGTGAGGGTGAAGATGCATCGGCGAATTGGTCCAGATCCTTCCGTATCGAAGTCGATTGCCGCAAGGCTGAGTTGAAGAGGGCGTTCTATTCGCGACGTGAGTTTGCGCCGCGCTATGTATGCGCGAGAAGACGAACCATGGCAAGCTTCTTCGGTCGTGGTCACGCCTGGAGAGATGTTGCGACGATTTCAGACGAGATGATGCAACAGCCTGGGGTAGTTGGTACTCGATTGGCGGCCTGGGAGCAACTTTGGACTCTTTCGCTGACTTGACACATTGCATCATGACCAGCTCCAATGTTCGGAGCTTTCGGTGCATCTTCACGCTAGCCCAATTGGGTATGACACACTCCGCCGTCCAGCCCCACGTCAGGCACTCCAAGCACATTCTACAACTCGAGCATCTGAGCGTTTCCAGCATTCCAGCATTCTAGCATTCGATCCTAGCAATCTCGTTCACTCATCCGAGAAACTAACTTCTCAAAACGCCTTATCCTCGTGTCATAGACGCTTCCGCCACCCTACTTGGAACATGCGCGCCATTACCATTTCCTGGCTTCTAATGCAAGACTGTTAAGCGATTATTCTCTTTCTGAACGTATGCTATTATCCATTTTTCCTTATCCTTCTGTCGAGTGCACCAAGATCTAACGTTGACGTAGCTCTGCTCACCTCCTGCCTATCCGGGTAATCACCGATCTGATCCTTGTCTGCCCGAGGCTGGCTATGTATGTAGTTGCTCCCGCAGAGCCGATGACTACGGCTATTATCAAGACAGTACAAGACGACGATTCGGCTCTTGCATTGGTATCGCAGGCGAAGCCACTAACCACTACAGGAAGCTCGCGAGAACATGGACCCATCAACTGCCGTTTGATGTCATGACGTGCCGCCATGCTGTCTTAGCCATGGGCCATCTGCTCCTCTGTATAAGGGGTTATTGGGAGACGAGCATAAACAAGACCCAAATTCACTTGGCCTGTTTGCATATTCCAACATGCATCTGCCACCAGTATTATATGTCAGTACGCTGCTCTTAGCAGTATGCGCCCATGATGTCCACGAGCATCTTCTCCCGCCTCCAGTTGCAGTCAATGACCAGTCTTACACTCAATGTGCCAATGCAGCATGGCCGCCATCGACCGTTGGTATTCAGTTTGTCCCACAAGCACCGGACGACGAAATGCGAGCCATTCTAGAAGAAGTGAGCGCTGCAAACATCGAAGCTACGATCAAGAGGTTGGTCTCTTTTGGTACTCGTCACACACTCGCGACATACAACAGCTCAACGCGTGGCATCCATGCAGCGAGAGATTGGATTGCTTCTGAAATGCAAAAGTACGCCGACGACAGTGACGGAACACTGACGGTCGAGGTGCAAAGTTACGTCCAGGGCGTGGCCAGTAGAATTCCGTTCCCCGTCACCATCTCGAATGTCTTAGCAACCGCCAGAGGAAGTCAAGATCCAAGCCGGGTCTACGTCATGACTGGTCATTATGACAGCCGCGTCACAGATGTTCTCAACTACGAAGCCGACTCACCAGGTGCCAACGATGACGCTAGCGGGACGGCCAGTAAGCGCATCTGTACGCTATTGTCCAAATAGAGAGGCTGACCTGGAGTAGTTGCCATGGAGATTGCTCGTGTACTGTCCAAGCACCAGCCCAAGTCCACCATTATCCTTGGGGCTGTCGCTGGCGAGGAACAAGGCCTCTACGGCTCCACACACCTTGCCGAAACTCTCAAGAATACTAGCACAAATGTGGAGGCCATGTTGAATTGCGACATTGTTGGTTCTTCCACTGGCGACCGTGGACAGAAAGACCCTTTCACGATTCGCGCTTTTGCCGAAGGCGTGGCTCTGACAGGTGAGAGTAACATCACACCTGCGCGACGCCTTCAAATCGGTGGCGAGAACGACACTCCCGCTCGAGAGCTCGCTCGATTCTCTGCCGAAGTCGCCGCAAACAACGGTACTGGTATGAACGTTGCCATAATCTACCGTCTCGATCGCTTTTTGCGTGGTGGCGACCATACTGGCTTCCTTCGCGCTGGATACCCAGCAATTCGCTACACAGAGCCAAACGAGAACTTCGCCCACCAGCACCAAGACTTACGAACTGAGAATGGTACAGTATATGGGGATTTGATCGAGTTTGTTGACTTTGAATATACGGCACGCGTTGGCAAAGTTAATCTTGCAACACTGTGGTCACTCTCCCAAGCTCCCGGCATGCCGCGAAACGTCACCATCGATACTACCGTGCTAGACAACGATTCACGGATCAAGTGGATCAAAGACAACAGTCTTGCCGTGGCAGGATATGAGGTCGTTTGGCGGCCGACTACCGCCAGCCTCTGGACCCATACAGTCGACGTGGGTAAAGTTGACTATGTAGTCCTGCCTCTTAGTAAGGACAATGTCATCTTTGGTGTTAGGGCGGTTGGTACGAATGGATTTAAGAGTCCTGCTGTTTATCCTATTCCTACATGAACGTTACTTCTCTATAGATTTCTAGATTGACAATTAGCGTTGGACCCTACGCGTACGGCATTATGCAGTTCTTGCCACCAGTATCCAAATGCTCTAGATGTATATCAATATTCTGGTGCAACATCGTTGTGTGGAAGCAATAGAGTACATGATTAAGCGAGGAAGAAGGCGAGCAGGACTTGGATTACGTAGACGACGTTTTTCTTCCGATCTACTTTGGCAATGATAATTTCCGACTGCTTGCCTTCTCACCGCCAATCTAAATGCAGGTTAACGCAGCTCTACCTCAGTTTGGACTAACCTCTACCAAACTTCGCCATACATACTCTCACCCCTACTAGGGTTCATACCATCGCTACCCGATGGTGCGTTGTGGACCCTCTCTCACCAACCGGTCTGAGCTCGCTGAGATAACACAGTACTGTTATTTCAACTTCACGCCTACACAACGACTTCATCCTCGGCTACACACTACGTCTACGATACCTTTAAAACCAGAGCACTGAAACGTTGCCTCTCGGACGTTGCACAGACATGACGGTCTATCCACAAATCTCCCTTGCGGAATTCTCAGACAACTCCCAGCTGCAAATGAACTTTCTCGATACAATATGGTTCAGGACTCATGGTCGAACCCGACAATTCCCGACACCCGAGCACTTGCTATCTCTCACTTCGCCGCACCAGCTTCCCCTCTCGATGAGGTCTGGGGACCTGGGTCTCATCGTCAAATTTGGGCCACATATATCTATAACGGAGGCGATCAATCTTTGGGCTATTCGCAGAGTCTTCGAAGACGTTATCCCAGTACCCGAAGTTTATGGATGGAGAGTTCTCTAGCAGGAACGAGAGGCTCGTGAAGTCTTTAATCTACATGCAAATCATCCATGGCTCCACGCTCGAACAGCAATGACCTGAGCTGTCTTAGACTGACAAGATAGGGTGCTGGTGCGTTCCGGGCGTAAGTGCCACGACTACTATTGGGATTGTGGGCAGGGAGTAGGAAGGAGTTGGAGGAGGGTAACTGTTGCTCTTCCTCAAAGCTCTCCCTTGCTGTTTAATTTGTTTTAGCGACTATATATAGTCTGTATCCTCGTGTTAAGAGTGGTCTTGAGTAGGAACAATATAGAGCTCCTGGTGTTAAGGCTTAGAGAGTTGGTTTTCGCGGATGAGAGGCAGGGTGCTGTGAACGAGTAGTTGCCAGTTAGAAGTGCGTTACTAAGAAATAGCTAAGAAGGTATCTCTTGTATTAACTATCGAGTTGAAGACAATGAGTTATAAGGCTTCGTCACCTATTGCTATACACTAAGGAGTGTGGCTTGCTCAGTGTTGAACACTGTATTGCTTAGTACTAAGCACATCCTGATTCGCCGTGGGGCTGCATCTTGGTTGGTTACCGTAGGTCTCGCTTACTAACAAGCAGTTACGTGATTATGGCACGGTTGGAAGGATTGTGGCATAGCGTCTTGGACCGAATCCTCTAATTTGCTTATCAGTCCGCAAACGTCAGTGTTTTGTTAGTATTCTTCACGGGTCGTAACACCTAGTAGGCATATTGGTTAGAACTGAGTTTCATCCCTGTAACGTAAAATAATAGTATAATAGGATAAGGCTATAGTAGAATGAGAAAGAGCTGTGACAGAATACGGTAGTGCGATGCAAATAGGATTAAGGCTGTGGCATCAAGATTACGCCGTGTTAGAACATGGTGGGGTTGTGTCGGAACGTGGTGGGGCCGTTTCAGAACGTGGTAGGGCTATGGCGTCAGAGATTGCCAAGAAGAGGGTAGGGATAGGGGTGAGGTCACTAGACGTGAGGGCAGGGGTAGGTATTAAAGTACCCTTTACTCCAACCCTGTCATGTGGTTCGGGTCTTTTAGTTAAAGCCTTATCTTGTATTTTATGAAGTTATAAACTAAGCCTCTTAGACTCACTTATAGAACAGATTGTGATTAACAAAACTTATTCTAAGGTACTAATAGATACAATTACTCGGATCATCAAAAAAGCACTAGTTACGCTGTTAGATCTATAGAGCTGTGTTTTAACAAAGATAGCTTCTGATTTATTCTAGATACAGACTTCTACACCAAGAAAAACCCGCTTAACGTTGCCGTTGTGTTTTAAAAGGAGGCAATGAGTTCAAGTTCACGTAACCTACCGATTTCTGGATTTACAACTCAGGAAATTTGGAAGATAACTACAGTAAGTGATCTATAACTGCAACTACTCTATATCCTGGAGATATGTATTAATCTAATTGAAATGGCCAGCTTGTTTTCCAGAACGCAGCCTTGGCAATAGTACGTACTCTCCCTGGCATTCTTTCACTCTCACTAATATAACTAAAGTTCATGAAGAGCTCGTCTTCAAGAAGGGCCTTAGGACACCCCTACTCTTTACGTGGTATGGTTCTCATAGCTGAAATTGCCAAACTCTCAGTATGCTATCTTCTCTGGATCTGCAACCTGCAACACAAAAGTCAAGTAAAAGGGAAGTCTTTAAGAGCGACCTCTTTTGTCTGGATAGTTATAAGCGGATGTGGAATCTTCGCAATCCCAGCAACCTGCTACGTCATCCAAAACACACTCCAATACGTTGCATCGTCCCGCCTCGACCTAACAACTTATCACATTCTTTTCCAAACTAAACTCTTCACTACGGCTATTCTAGGGCGCATCTTCCTAAGACGAAGGCTATCTTATTCGAAATGGGGAAGCCTAGTCTTAGCAGCTTGGGGAGTAATTATCAGCCAAATGTCGACAGCGGGTAACCACGTCTCTCAAAGTCAAACACAGGTCGAGAGCAGGCTCACTGGAGTTATAGCTATGCTTTGTGCATGCACACTCTCAGGTTTTGCAGCTATATCAACCGAATACACATTGAAAAGGCGACAGCAGGCTCTAGTAATCAACAATGCACAAATGGCCTGTTTCTCAATCCCAGTAGCCTTGCTATCACTTTATGTAAGCGAGGGATCTGACGGTGTACAGAACGTTATGTTATTTCGTGACTACGATTACATAGCCTGGCTCTGCATACTTTTGCAAGCTCTTGGAGGTTTCCTTGTTTCGTGGTGCATGAAGTATACTAGTTCTAATACCAAGAACCTTGCTACAAGCGTCGCCATCATCCTTTCAGCTTTTGCTTCTGTCTACGTCTTCGAGCAGGCCCTTACATTGGAAGTATGCACCCTATCATCTATAATCCTTTACTTTTTCTTGATTTCCCTTGGCTAACAATGTTTCTTTTAGATCATCGTTGGGGGTACTCTAGTCGGGATCTCTGTGTTATTGTTTTCTACACCAGGTACAGCTGAAAATAGCTTTAAGTCTACGAAGAAAAACAAGCTCTTTGTAGACTAGTAAAGTCAAATTTCACTAGTTATACGTTCAACTTAAAATAATTTACTAATAACGTGTGTATTCATGCTGTGAACAATTTTAGAATGCCAAGAGCCAAGAATTAGTATTGCGAAGATTGATGAATCTATTATGATATTAGTACGCAACATGATATACATAGCTGCTGATACTACCTCCTGGAAGCTAGATCGACCCCCCGATCTTCGTATTGACCAATATGTGATTCCACAAATCCTTTGCACATTCCTCTGGCCCTACTTGGGGCTTCCAATTCAGTTTGTCTTGGACCTTTTGTATTGCTGCAATACATACGCCTCTCCACGCCGTCTCTCTGTCCATTGAAGAGGAATTTTTCTCCCAGATGCAATCTCTATGGATGAGACCGCCTCAAGTATCATATTACCATGTCCACTACCTAAGTTGCAAGTGTTGAATCCGTATTTCTGGTGCTTCAAGGCTACAACATGGCCTTGTGCTATGTCGGTGATGTGGATAAAATCGCGGATAGCAGTACCATCACGTGTCGGCCAATCATGACCGTAGACATTAAGATAATCGCGTCGTCTAGGAGGGCCTCTAAGATCGATGGGAAAAGATTAACAGGGTGACCCTTTGAACATTCTCCTAACAAATCAGAGGGATGGCAGCCGATTGAATTGAAATAGCGGAGAGCCGTGCTTGACCAAGTTGAGTTACTTGAGGCGACACCTGCGAGGATAGCTTCCGAGAAAGATTTATTGCGGGCGTATGGAGAGTCAAGGCTTGCGGTTATAGTATATGGTACTGCAATACCTGCTGCCTCCAATTGGTGTGTAACAAGCTCCTCGTGTAGTGGATCTCCGACATTCATCCGTACGTCATACGCGGTCGCCGAAGAGGAGAACACGAAACGAAAAATGGAACGTACTTGTAGCAGTCGAAGTAAATGGACTAGGTTGGAAGAGTTGTTGACGTAATAGTCCAGTGGGTTGTTGATGGATACAGAAACAGACTTGCAGCCCGCCAGATGAACTATTCCTAGGATGCGTGATTGACGTTGAAGCTGTGAAGAAACCTTCGATCTACCAGCTACCTCTGCTGGAAAAGCGAGTGTCGGGCCCATCGGCGAGGCTGTTGCTGGAATCTCATACATGTCCAATATGTCGGCCATTTTGGAGCTTCCGTAGTCGACATTCTAGAAGTATAGAGTGGGCATCTCCCTTTCGATGGTTTTGTAGTACTCTGATGCGAGATTTTCGATGATATTTAACGATAGAAGCATGGCAGTTGGTAAGGTTGTCGACAACGATAAACGTTGAAACCCGCCCTCAGCAGCTCGAGGGTCGTATGAGAGCCAATGTATCCGAGTCCATCAGTAACCAGGATGTACTGAGGATGACTTTCGGGGTTATTAAGAATTATATCGAAGCTGTTAACAATCTCTCAACCCTAGAAAGACGTTTCCTGGTCCAAGATCAAAAATACTGTAGAGTGGCAAGAGAGCATCGTTCTTATACGTACACCTGAACCAGAGACTCTCCGAGGCAACCTAATATATCTTACTGGAGGTCTGTTATACGCAACAAGCCCAAAATATGAAGCAACGTGAGATATGTCACGGCAGGGCGCCCGTCAAAAGAGACAAGCTGTCAAAACAGTAGTAGCACAATGATGCATGAGTAGAGTAGCCAGCAGGCTAAGCTAAGTATAGGGAATAAGCTAAGGCGCTAATGCCCTACCTATAGGGTAAGGCCTGGCTATGCCATGAAATATTGAAGCCAATAGATTATGCAATGCTACATACCGTCTACACAACCCAATGTTTGTCCCCAGGCTCTACTCCAAGAATTTTACTACTAAGCGCGGTGGTAGTGAATACACGTATGGTGCACCTTCCGTGTCTGTCAGTGTGTGGATTGATTAGTGCAGAGCTACCGGCAATCTTGCAACGAACTTAACAGCTTTTACATGAGATATTTGCAAAGTAGGTATGCAATTCAGATTAAGCTGTGAACAGCACAGACCCACAAAGTGTAACGAGCATGCCTTAGCCATCATCCTATCAAATGTAGCAAATTGTTATAAATGATTTTTCATAATATACCTTATGTCCTCTAAAACTCGTATGGTTATTACATGCGCATGCATGTGACTATTATCAAACATAGTCAAGTCTCGTCATCGTCAAGGATTGATCGTGTGAAACTGCATGAAACTCAGCAAGGAGCCGAAAGCTAGTCAGTACAAATGCATATCGCTGTATTGCAGTAGGTTTTAAGTTAAATCTAATACGTAGCTTAGTCTGGATATGTAGTAAGGCCGAGGAGGGAATCCCTACAATGCTCGGCTCGGTTAAGATGTGCGGTCTGCCGAGCCATGATGGGATAAGGCAACAGGCACATAAAGTTGCTATCTCTATGGCGCTAACTCTGTGTGAGGTAAAGTTACATCAGGAGCAGTATACAGTTGGATGTATTGAAATTCTAAACAAGGTTTGGTTAAACTGATCTCCTAAGCTCTCAATGTTCTAAGCGGACACATTAAACTGTCGGGCCGTAAGACGAGATAAAACTGCACGTGATTCTATTATTCCCTTTTAAGGTCTATAGCTGTATATAATCAGGGGCCTGTTCTACATACTCTTCTTAGGGTACGGTACTAATACCTACGACCTATTCCACTATCATGAGTCCCTTCCAGAAGCTCAACCTCCTCGAGAAGGTCAAAATGATTTCTTAGCTGCTTTTACCATCCCCGTTGCATACGCAAGACTATATACCAACTCCATCAATTGCCCGCCTTGAAACCGCCTAGTTAGATGGTTTAAGAGGACTAGGGGCTACATCTGGTGTTCATCGAGCACTTAACCGTCCCCGTACAGCACGAACTCGTAGATGCTGATTTCAGACAACTTCAATCTTGGCCTGTCTTTCGAGATCCAATTCGACGACGCTTTTACGATGACGGAGTCTTTGTAGTCGCGCTGTTCTTTCTCACATTTGGTTATGCCCTCTCTCGAAAACCCATATGCCTTAGATACAATATCGGTCCCGATAACAACAGAATTGAAGGACCAATACAATCGGGTATCTCTCGAAGAGGGATTCACATCCTTCTACCTGCAATAGCTATTGTTTTCGCTACGATGTTCGCAGCCTAATTTGGAGTATTCGACTGGACGGCATCAGAACTGTAATATTACCGTTACGGCGTTAGCGTAACAAAACGCCAGTCTGGGCTCTTGCAGCAATTCCTAGACTCGATCAAGTTGATTGCATCAAAGTTGATCTATCCATACATGTGGCTTGGTAAAGTTCGCGATGTTACGAAGACCACGTATAGTTATCATCTATGGAAGATACCAGTGGAACTCTGGTCCTCTCAACTATTATTTCTCTGTTTGCTTGCGCTTTTAGCTTTTCGACGCGTCATTCGTGCTTCCTGTATGTCTTTAATGGCGTGCTATGGCTTTTGGTGTAGACAACGCAAGGTTAGAATTTCTCTTATAGGCTCCGTCTTTTGCGATTTAGACGTCGCAAATTCACTGGACACACAGCAGAAAGGAGAGAGAATCTTGAGAGTTGCCTCCAATATCCTCCTTTGCATATAATGTGTCTTTGGTTTATGGATTGGTAATACGTCAGGTATACACACTGGAGCAAACCCTGGCTTACAATTTCTTCGGTCAATCATACCATCATACGACTTCTGGATCGGTCTGGGTGCTATGATAGTGTTTTGTACAATTTCTCACTCTTCTTGGCTACAAGCCCCGTTTAATTCGTCTATCATGCAGTATTTGGGAAAGATATCGTTTGCTTTGTATCTAGTTCACGGTCCTATTGTATCATCAGGCGGCAGGCGGCTGGAGTATATGATCATAACATCAGATCTTTATCCGTCAGCTATGCGCCACATTTTTCCGTGGCTATGTGGCATACTGCTCTTTACTGTTGTTTTATAGGTTGGTGATATTTTCTGGCGGGCTATTCATAAACCAAGTATACAGCTAGGAAAATATTTATATAGAGTCTTTTAGCATGGTACGTCTAACGATAAGCTGAAACTATTGTGGACTCGTAATCTTAACGAAGCAAAAGCATCAAGTGTTTGCCGTACCCTGGATCAATAGCTACGAAGCCGATGGTCACTGTTGTTCCCTTTGAGTCGTTAGTCTCGGCACTAGTTTTGGGCCTCTTGTATTCTTGCCCCCGAAAGGAGAATTCAAAGCGGTAATCAGCGCTGGTGTAGAGAGACCCGTATCAAGAACTATCACAACACTAGAAACTCGAGTATATCAACTGTCTACAACTTTATACTTCTCTGTCAAAATCCGGCTTGTGCCAGAAAATATACATCGGGCCGATAGATCAACAATAACATAAAGGTACCCCTGCATGACTCGTAGACATCGGCGAGGTGGACATGCGCCTGTCAATTAAGAGTGGAGAGCGGCTTAATTAATGCTTTAATGTTTTTAGTGCGTATCCGAAGCTCCCATGTCTATGTCTTTTCTGACTTGTTATGATACACGAATAGTTTATATTTCTCCTACTGCATTACGCTACCGCTTAAATCTTATAGGACCAACCCAAATTATCCCAATATAGAGCTAGCTTAAAAGGCTTAGAGTTTCACCCTGCAACCCAATTTAGTAATGGAATAGAGCAGCAGATGTACACGTCACATCAAGATAAGCCAAAAGTTAACACTGATACACTAGGTTGCGGAAAAGAACCTAGGCATTTCAAAGTTTATCGTAGCACAGATTGACCTTTACGTAACATCAATGCATAATCATGTTGCAGTAAGACTTGGCTCTGAGACATACCCGAAACTAAGCAAGCAACACTTAGGTTAAGCCACAGATCGCAAGCTATGCATTGTTTCTAAAGTTTCATCTCTGGTCTGTAAACGTGTAACGCCCAAAATCAGGAGATTTGTTCATCACTAAAACTAATCTTAGAATGCTAAGGGTATAACCACCTATGAAAACAGTTGGAGAGTAAACCGTTCCAGTTTAAATGAATTGGTTAATGTTAGCAACGATACTAGCACCTCCTCTAGTTGTATTTTGGAGGGAAATCTGCATGATGACTATCAGATCTAGAATCACACTAATACTGCAGGGTCACAGGGGTACTTAATCATAGTCAAAGCGCTGATTATCGCTGCACATTCGGTATTTATATTATTCTGACAGAGTTTCGCCCTAGATCTGCCTATTTAAAGCCGACTTTTACTCTATCTTTTAATTGTTACTAAGATGTCTTCAGTTATCTTTTCTTTGCTGCTCATTGCATCCGCTATCCCGAAGGCCTGTTCTAACGTTGTTACTCGTAAAGGCCCCACCTCCTCAAGCAAGATAACACTTGTTACAGCATGGTATCCCCACCCAGGATATAACCCAAAGCACCCAGACCAGGAGATCTATCGAGAAAGACTCATTGACAATCTCAAACATATCACTACACCACTTGTCGTCTATGCTCCTCCTGAAGAAGGCGACTTCTTGCGCTCTATCAGACCTGAGCACCTACCAACGGTGTTTAACCACTCATATCCAACTATATGGGACATTCCCGAACTTCATTCCTACGTACACTCATTCCACACCAGCCAAAGGAGGCTCGCTATCAATGGCATGGATCCTTATGCCATATATGATACAGCCCACATGTACGGTGTATGGAATGCCAAAGTACACTTCTTAGAGCAAGTGGCCCACACTAACACCTACAACTCAACCTTCATGTTCTGGCTTGATGCAGCGACCAGTCTAAACATTTCTACGTTACCAAGGGACTGGCCCAATCCCAAAAGGATCTCTGATATACTCTCTTTTCCGAAGGGATGGCAAGATCACCTACTTGTTAATGTTCGCGAAGAGAAACCATGTCTTACACAAGATTCCTTCCTCCGATACAATGCGCCATTAGATCGCACCATTGCAGGTAGACTCGACCCCAGAAACGACTCTTAGTACACTTTCAATTAATGATGGAATAGGAGTCTTCCTTGGAGGCACTAGGAAAGCCATAGATTGGCTCGTCGACAAATACTACCCAATTCTGGATTACTACCACTCTTTGGATGAATTTGTTGGCATTGACGAACAGTTGTTGCTTTCAATAGCAATGCTATACCCAGAAAATTTCGTTTGCATACCTGCGTATGTGTTCTCCGATCCTACACAAGATACGGTAGACCATGTATGGTACTTCCAGGAGTACTTAGGTGGACAGCCAGACGAGCAGCAGAGCAGCATTGTACCTCCTCCTGTACTTTTTCAAGATGTCCCATACTATAATCCAACTCACGATCCATGCAATCGGGCAATTGAGGAGCATCGAAAGATGTGTCTAAAGATTCCTTAACTTGACCAAATTTCAATGAATATTATCTCCACACATATCGCGATATTTCCATCTTGTAAACTTACTACGAAGTCTTACCTTAAGTAGACAGCATAATGTTGTGTGATGGCTAAACCACGGCCGAAATTGCTGTATTTGTACGTGAGCGCCAATTCCCCAATCCCTACAGAATATCATTAATGTCGCAGTCTCTATAAATGGAGTTTAATGACACGTCATTAGCAGACTAGACCCAATTTCAAATTCTCTGCCGTCTAAGATTGGGGTAGAGGGATTTAAAGGCTAGGACCAACATAGTATCTGCAGGGTGCATTCCATGTAACGATAGCTGTATACTAGGTTCCTCGCTCCATGTAGTGCCTGCAGAACTGGCTCACTAGCCATAGTTAGAAGAGATAACCCAATGTATCAAGAGACACCAAGCTGACAAGGTTTCTAGGACATAGAGTTAGTCTTTTAGGCTCCTTGGCACCTGTATTTCAATAGAGTGGAGTAGTGGTCCCGGCAGCGGTGGTATATGCATTGAGACATGTTCAAACTGGTCTCGAAGGTCCGATTAGCCCCGGAGAGACAGACGTTACAGGATGTGTTAAGCTATTTCTAAGTGCTTCGGAATATGTTTCAGATAGGGCATAGATTTGGAGTTATCCAAGTAAGCTGCGTATTAGCTGTGCACTAGCACACCTAAAGCTTCAACTGCAATACACCGGCAGTTAGCAATAGGTCCGATTGTGGAAAACGCTGATCCTTAAATGCACCCTCTTTCAATCACTGTTTGATATTTAAAGGAGTCCAATTGCCTGAGGTGAAAAGGCAACCTTATACAACTTCCATTATCTAGTACAAGACAATCAACTTTCTAAAACATTAACTTGCCACCCAATCTACTCAGTTCTAAGCTATCTATCTGTAAAGATGAAATTCTCGACTCTCTTTACAGTTGCCTTCGTCGCTCTTGCAGCAGCAGCTCCTTCTCCATTAATGGAGAACAACAATCCGGACCTTGTAAGTGTGGTAAAGCAAAACGAATGAACTGTCTCGACAAAGTCCTAAATCTATTTACAACTATTAACACTTTCAAGCCTGTGACTGTAACGACCGAGTCCTTTGTGAAGAGGAACGTAAGTAGTTCTATCACAGGCTAGGCTTGCAGCGTCTGCTAACTTATGTAGCCTCTAAGTGGAGCACGTAAACCATTTGGGAAGCTGACGGTAAGTGCCTCTGTTAAAGGCTATGCTTGTAGCATCTGCTAACTTGTGTAGCCTCCAACTGTAAAGCCTAAGGGTGTTGGGAAGAGGGACGTAAGTAGTTCTATCACAGGCCATGCTTGCAGCGTCTGCTAACTTGTTTAGCCTTTGACTGTAGCGTCTGAGTCCTCTTAGGAAGAGCGTACGTATCCTTAAACTTTACTTTATAACTAGAAGCAATTACTTACTTATACAAGGGCACTTGAACTTAGCTAAAATTAATGCTTAAATAGCTAGCAGACAGACCCGGAAGAAAAAGCAGGCTTGATTTCCTTCAATGACGAATTCAACTTCGGTTAGCCTCTATCCGTCAATTATATTGAGCGTTTCTGTTACAATTATAGCTTTAATCTTCTAGCTACTATTGCACCTACTTTTACAATCCAAATTTTATATAGCGGTAGTATATCTAAGATGTTCTCAGTTGCCTAACGCTACGCGTTTTACATCGATTCAGGAAAGGACCATAGAAAACATTCACTCGTTTGATAGCTTCTCTAAATAGACTGAATACTCTAAAATTCCAGCTACGGCTAACGTGCAGAAGCCCTATAAGACAATTATGGTGATCAGCTCACACCTGGTTCAGCTTGTTCCTCCTGAAAGAGCTCTTCAGCTTTCTCTTGGGAGTGCTAGTATTTGAATCACTGCAAGACTTGTCCTTCTTCCTAACTAGGAGACGGTTTCAAATCTTATATCCGCTAGTTATCATCCTAATCGTTTGAACGTACAGCAAGACTCCTTCTAGCTGCCTAGAATAAAAAAGATTTTTCGTAAGGGCTCATATGACTATCTTGTAACTGCGCAGTGATTTGACGTTAGAGGTAGTAGTGAAATGGCAGGACTTGTTGTCCTAATCCCAGCTATCACAGAAGCTTTGATTATCGGAGCTTGGTAGCGTCCACTTTGGCTTCGAGAGAAATAGCGGATAGGGCGGCGGCAAGGGATGACCCTCAACCAAACTTCGGCAACGGAGATGTTGAATCTGAGGCTGTAGGCTTCAACCTTGGACCTGATCCACAGACTGTGCAAGCCGTTTCGAGACTAGAAGCTCTCGAGAACGGCGGCGATAACTTCTCTACCATAGTGTTGGTAGCTATATCAAACCCAAAACCTAGACCTTCTCCAGAAGTGCCGCCTCCCAAACTAGCCAAGAAAATAAGCTTCATTCAGGCCACTGCTAGAAAGTGGCACAGGTAGCAGTCAAAACAGCCATTGACTACCTCAAGACCCTTTCCGATGCGGGAGATCAAATGGCTACTCTGGCCAGCTTCCTCAATGATGCGAATACTGCGCTCCTTGCAACCAACCCTGGAGTGGACTGGCGATCAATTATGGAACAGGCCACAGCTGCCAGCACCCGTTTAATGAACTTTTTGCAGCAGTTCAGTGATCCTAGTTAGATCCAACAGCATGATCTGCCTCCCTCGATCTAAGTTTAATACAAGCAGGAGTCAAAGCTTGGTCACTATTTGTAGAGGCATTGGGCAATGCATAATAATGGAAAACCGCGGTTGTTATGGTCAGATTCAACTTGGATTTTACTATCACGGGATGCGAATATTGAGAGACTAAAAGGAAAAATATGGCTTTTCTCAGGCTCAAATTTATCCTAGACTTGGTATTCTTATCACATGATTATCTCATCATGATATTTAGACAAGATATCAAGGTTAGTAGTCAAAACGTAGGATATAATTGTATTGCAAACGTGGTTCTTACCTTCATAAGCTAGGCACATGTTTAGTTAGCATACGTGACTTAGATGTAAAATATGAAACGAAATACAAAAGAAATACATATTACACTAATATATACTACATCCTATATTTTATAGTACATATTCATGTTTATAGCAATCTCTCAAGCTATACTAGTTTGCTAAGAACTACTCGTAGCTGGCGTATTCTATAGGCAGAGAGGCCTAACAAACAGGTATGCATTCACCTATTACATAGAAAAAGACAGGTAAAGAAGAGAAGCTATTATATAACGCGCCCTCTACTCATATAACCTACTAATCAAAATAATAGTACGCTTAGTCTCCATGCATGTAATCTCTGGTAACAGGTAGGGCGCAGCCTATGACAGCGTATCCCTAACTTGGGGTTAACTTACCATAAACAGAGCCCTAAGCTAGCACAAGCCCCACCCACAAACACTAACTCTCTAGCATACTTTATTAGATAACCTGCCTTACAAATCTTATAGTATGACAAAACGTACTTTATTATGTGCCTAAGAACTAGTAGTAATAGCAGTAGAAGTCTCATTTATTTTGAATATATAGGCTTGATTTGCTGCCACTAACTAGTACATAGATAAGCAGCGGTAAAAAGCGCTATCTTGCTATTGTTTAGAAGAGATTGTTATTCTAGTTGACATGATATGTAGTATAGGATTTGAGTAGAAATTAGATTGATGACTGATTTCTACTTAACTAACTAGCTTAAGGCGTACAGCTAGCTGAAGGCAATGAACCTTAAGAGTAGAGTACTGTGTTCAGGAAGGCGTGTATCCCATTGGTGAACTAGGTACGGCATGCGGGTCCACCTGGGAAACGGCATTCTCCCTTAACAGCGCATTGGAAACCACACAGCTTCATTCCACCGCTTTCATTATTCCAACATGGCGATCCACATTGAGCTTGACAGTCAGCTGCGGAGCTGCAGCTTACTATGAGCCCAATATTCCCTTTTCCCCCTGGTGTTTGGGCAGCAGCTAGGGTTGCGGCAATAGGGCAGATAAGAGCGGAGAGCTTCATGCTGATCGTTGGTTGTTGATTGTGAAGATGGTATAGGAGGGACAACGAGTAACTGAATAGGTTAAAGATAAAGGTATAGTTTAAGTGCTTGATGGTCCTTACTAGGTGGGAATCTGAGATACTTTATACTTCTATTCTGTACTTAACGACTTATCCTAAATGCTATAAGGCCGAACAGCTAGTTTTCTCTATCCAGTTATAGCACATCGATGGTGGTAACGAGATCTTACCGGGCCGACTGGTAGTAGAGAACGCTAATGATAGTGCTGTGGATCTTCCTAGTATGCTTGGTGAAGAGCCTTATTGCTTCTTCGCTAAGTTAGGTGCCCTTGCAGACGATAAGGTGTCCTATCTTGGTTAGGCAGTCTAACGCAGCTGAACATGTGTATTAGCCCTTACAACTGTGACCGGCTACGCCCATATCTCTTACTAGAAGGTTATATAAGCTGGTAGTCACATAACCATAGTTATATAACCATGCTTACGTACGGCAAGGTGTGCAAGAGATATAAGGGATAGTTACTTGTACGATAGCTTTTCTTCTTTATCGTTCTTCTTCTAAATAGGAAAATGTATACTTGTTCGTCTGTGTAATGGGCTGCGCCCTGTAGCTGAGGCTACGCCTTAGTAAGCGATCGCAATGGCGATCATACAAGCTTAGGTATCGACCATGCAAGATAACGCGCAGCTTTGTTGTCTTGTGCACTGCCTTTTTGGCGCATGGATGGCGTATATGTTCGTACACACAGCTTGGTGAGCCCGCCCATTACGTATAGTCAGACCTCTCCACCCATAGCAGGAACACCTATATTCAATCAGCTCTTAGGAGCTGATTGAATATAAGTAAGCTAGACACCCCACCAAACTAACATGACTCTGTCCACGCCAACAGCTATAACGCGACATTAACGTCCTAAATCAACTTCTTGTGAAGGCAGAACAAGTCTTGCTATTGCATCTTATTGTAATAATCCAAAACATTCTATCCGCGCCCTTGCAACAGCGTATGACGTCCTACAGTTAACACTACTTTCGCGCCTCCACGGTACCTAGCCACAATTAGAGACTCCGTCTACTGAGCGTAAGCTATCACCTATTGAGAAGCAGTCTCTTGTTTAGTGGATCCTAGAGCTAGATTGACGTGAATTTCTGCCCTAACTACACTCAGTGACAACTTACCCGCCCGTACTCGTCCCGCCGATTATGTCAAAATTATTTCACAACTTTGGCGGCGCGTCGGCGTCGATGGCCTCTATTAGCTGCTTGAAAATTATAAGAACAAATAGACTGTGTACGCCGCCGCTGCCGTCGAGCGCGAGCAAGCGGAGGTCGCTGCCGGGCATGGTGTGTGCGCGTCGAGTGGCGGAAGTTGGTGGAGTATTAAGATCAAGTTGTGGGACGGGGCATAGTGTCTGTCCTACATACTAGCTACTGTCGCTGGCGCAGTGTTTCCGCCCCTAGCGCGTGCCATCCTGCAGGCGATGCAGAACGGCTCGTGCAGGTGTGCTCAAACACAGCGTACGTAGCTTCTCAATGCTGGAAGGCCTCTACAGCAACAACAAAACTCGCGTGTTGGATGCTGCGCAGCATCATTTCCTGTGCGATTATAATGGGGAAGTCGGCACCTAGGCGGAGGCTATAGATCTAATCGTAGCTTGACCATGGAGACATGAGACGTATGCCTTTGTATTGGACCGGAAACAGTGCGAACGCCACGGCTCGACCGTTGTGCGTCCAGATTCCCTGCGACGCAGGCCCGCGTCTCTGGCAGCCGACAGCAAAGCGATACTGGGCAGAAGTTGACATAGCATAGCAGGATAGCGCTCCATGCGCCATTGGGAGAGGCCCAGTCCGAGCGTGACGTGGGACAATCATTGCTCAGACAATGGCGTGTGTACCATGCAATCTTGAACCGGGTCATGCATGAGGCAGTGCGTTGCAGATGTAGCGAAGCTTGACACAGGGAGAGGTGACCGTCACGGGTTAAGTACCCCACGGGATTGGACAGGGAAGCGAAGCCTCGGCGATGTAAAAGGACAGCCCAAGCGTTTGAAGTCATGTCGATAGATCGATGATTGGTCCAAGATAGCGCGGGGAAAGCGTGTACCTCCATCGGGGTTTAATTGATGAAATCATCCGCCCCAAGTGCGTACTGTACTTGGACCGGAATTGTTGTTCCCGCTCAGTCCTATCATCCACTTTTGTTCATTGAGGTCAAAACTTCCGGCGCAAGGTACGATGGCGTGGTCAAGCTGCCCGTCCAGAAGTGACCGAGTCTTCGGTCCAAGAGTAAACCCAGTTTGTCGTACTTTCGACTTCACCATCTTCTTTGAAGACATCTTCTTTTCTTGTGCCCCGACTGCGGTTTTTTTCCTACTACTACCGTTCCATGTCGGAGTGCTAGTGAAGTCACGCGCTGTTTGCTCGGTCAGATCGAAACTGCTATTTGGAAAGCTGGTAGGTTCCGTTTCTAGATCCTTCAGTGTAGCTGTGTCGCCTAATAACATTTGGTCAGGCGACTTTGGCTGGCTTACTCATAACACAGCTAGTGTTCCTCATCCTGAGGTTACAGAAGACTGCTGCTCAGACAAGCGCGTCATTAGCCGCGGACACGCTGGCTATTTTCGGAATTTTTAGCGCAGCGTGGCTTACTTATATTGTCCACCAACGCTCACTCCGGTCCTCATCTTTACTTGGCTTGTATCTTTCCGCAATAGCCATTCTGGGCACGCCAAAAGTTCGAACGCTATGGCTCATCAAAAGTGCTGGCGGAGAAGCAGCTACAATGACTGTGGCATTGATATTGACAGTGGTAGCGCTACTACTCGAATCAGTGCAGAAGAAGTCAAGCATTGCAGAGGAAAAGAGGTTCGGTGCGCCGGAAGAATATAGTGGGCTTTGGACTCGAACTACCTTTACTTGGCTGACCGCTACCTTCCGTGCTGGTTATTCAAGGGTTATATCTCAGAATGATTTACCTCCTCTCGATACTCGACTTCAGAGCAATCTGCTACGCGAAAAACTTGTCAACACTTGGGAAAGATGCAAGTATCCACGATATGAGTAAATACTGAGCTGACTAATCACATGCAGATAATCACCAAGTCCGATACAGCCTCATTAAAGCATGCTTCCGCGCCAATTTATTCTCGTTTCTGACTGCTATCCCTCCACGACTGTGCAAGTCCATCTTCTACTTTGCTCAGCCGCTTTTGATCAATACTACAGTCTCATATGTAGGAGACGCCACGGCTGATACCCACTTTGGTCGAGGATTGATTGGGGCATGGGTTCTAGTGTATCTTGGTGTTGCTGTATGCTCTAACTGACTTTGAGACAACAGAAAAGAAGTGCTGACTGCTATGAAGTGCTCGACAGCCTTAACATCGTATCAGTCGGCGCGATTTGTTGCGCGCGTCAAGGGTGGACTCATTGGACTCGTCTACCAAGAAACCATGAAAGCAAGGACAGCTGACCTTGGTGAAACAACCGCTATCGCCTTGATGGGAACAGATATCGAGCGCATCGGCTTAAATTTTCTCCAAATCCACGAGCTATGGGCCTCCGTCATCGAGATTGGCGTGGCTATCTGGCTTTTGGAACAACAGGTCTTCTTAGCCTGTTTAGCACCGATGGTGGTCATTCTCAGTGCGTATATCATAGCTGGATCAAGTCTATCTTGGCTGATTGAAGCATCCAGTATCTATCTCTGTTAATGTGCCAGTGTCGCGTGCCGCTAAGAAAGCGCAGGTCGCCTGGATTGAAAGGGTCCAAACGCGACTTCGGATTACCACTAGCGTACTTGATGATATGAAGGGTGTAAAAATGCTAGGACTCTCCGCTGTAGTATCCAAAATGATTCAAAGACTACGGGAAGTTGAGATACAAACATCCAAAATCTACCGCAAGCTGCTTGTTTGGAACGTCCTACTATGTAAGATACCATTCTAGTAAGATTGACCCTATCGATATTTGCTAAATTTTCGTAGCAGAATGCCCTCAAAACATATCGCCACTGGTCACCTTTGGTGTCACTGTCATTATATCAATCTATGGGAAAGACGGATCTCTTTTGACCGCCCAAGCGTTCACCGCGATCGCTCTGATAAATCTGCTCACGACCCCGGTCATTCAACTTGTTCAGCTTATGCCGCAGTTGCTGCAATGCGTCGGCAGCTTCGAGCGAATCCAGGAGTATGCCAACTATGCCAACGATGAGCCCTTGCACGATGGCTCTACCAAATTCAGCAATCTTCCCAACTTGTCTATCAGTCTTCAGCCTCTCTTCCAGGCGCTTCCCGTTAGGGACGATAATCACGAACAAAACGTCATTTCCCTAAGAGGGAACAGTTTTGCGTGGAAGAAATCCAAGACTCCTTTTCTTAAAGAAATTAACTTAAGAATACCAAGAGGACGCGTCACTGTCTGTATTGGGGGCGTCGGCAGCGGCAAGACTATGCTAATGAAGAGTATACTAGGCGAAACAGTGTCTAGTCTCGGCCCTGCGCTGAGCCGTATATCTTCCGTCGCATACTGTGCCCAGCAACCATGGCTGGAGCATGGTACAATTCAGAGCAATATTGTCGGTGTAGCGCAATACGATTCAACCTGGTACAAAACGGTTGTTGGAATGTGTCAACTTAACGCGGACCTGCAGGTCCTAGAAAGGGGAGACAAAACTGTCGTTGGCAGCAAAGGTTCAAACCTTAGCGGCGGACAAATACAAAGAATTGTAAGAACTTTTGGCGAAAGTATCTAGGAACAGATGAACTAACCCGTATCTGGTTAGGCTCTTGCGCGTGCGGTTTATTCGCGTAAGGATACTGTTCTGCTTGACGATATCTTCAGTGGCATGGATGCTCACACTGTAGATCTTGTTTCTCAGCGCCTACTAGGGACGGATGGTCTGTTCCGCAAACACGGTTCGACAGTCATTTTTGCTACCCATAGTCGTAGGTATTTGTACACACGCGAAGGTTTAGCGTTGCCTGCTGACTAGTTATATAGTCAAACTTATGAGTCTCGCTGATACTATTGTCGCTCTTGAAGACGGCAGAATAGCCCAGATCGGAAGTCCAGAAGAATTGATCGCTAATGAAGGATATGTGGCTAA
Organism: Curvularia sp. IFB-Z10; assembly: GCA_002161795.1. Classification (NCBI taxonomy): domain Eukaryota; kingdom Fungi; phylum Ascomycota; class Dothideomycetes; order Pleosporales; family Pleosporaceae; genus Curvularia; species Curvularia sp. IFB-Z10. The sequence goes on along the minus strand of JPSZ01000016.1, from coordinate 64,946 downwards.
GCTCGGCCTCGATTTGCGGCATGAGGAACCGAGCGAAGAACATGCTGTGACAACCGGGATCTCCCGGATTGAGAGTCGGCTTGCAGAGTCTCTAATTTCGGCGCCAGCTACGCCAGATGATAGCAACGATGTATCCGACATCAGGCGTAAAAGCGGTGATTGGTCAATTTATGGTTATTACTTCTCCAGTTCCGGCCGCTGGGTTGTCACCATGTTTCTTATTAGCATGGCTGTCTGGATCTTCTGTACCGAATTTGCGAGTACGTACACCAAGCCGAATCCAAATATTTGAAATAGCTAACATTCTCAAACAACAGCGGTGTGGCTGAAATGGTGGTCGGAAGCGAATGAAGACCATGCCAACAAGGCTGTCGGCATGTACTTGGGCGTGTATGCCCTTTTCAGTTTTTTCGGAGTTGTAGCTATCGCGATATCTTGCTGGTAAGGTACTCTTATATGTTCCTGTGTTCAGACCACTAATCATCCTAAGGATCGGTATTGTCAACATGATATCTAGCTCGGCCTCTCGTCTGCACTCTGATCTACTCTTAAGCACGATGAGGTATTTTACAGATTAATTTAAGCGTTCCCGCTGTGCTGATTGCATCAGGGCCCCACTTCGGCTTTTCACTACTACGGATACGGGTACTTTAACAAATAGGTTTAGGTAGGCTATGAGGCCTTTGCATTCCCATCAGGCATGCTCCTGGACCAGTGAAAATATGGGACTTGAACCATTCTCAATGCTACGCGACTGTACGCTAATGTATATTCTATGAGCAGTCAAGATATGGAACTCATCGACATGCAACTCCCTCTCATCATGATCAATTACATCTCGAGTGAGTAACACTTCCAAGTGACTGTCTCGATATAATGTTTGGGACTAACAGTACGTTCAGCCGCATTCTTCGCTGTAACTAAAGCAATCATTCTTATCGTTTTCTCCCAGTACTTAGCTACAATGGCGCCGTTCGTCGTCGTGCTTCTCTATCTGCTACAGGCATTCTACTTGCAGACATCGAGACAGGTCCGTCTCCTTGAGATTGAGGCCAAGGCTCCGCTATACACACACTTCATCGAGTCTGTCGATGGCGCGGCGACCATTCGCGCCTATGGATGGCAGTCACAATACCAGGAACGCAACCACAAATTCATTGACCAATCCCAACGGCCTGCTTATTTACAGCACTGTATTCAGAGCTGGCTTGGTTTTATGTTAGACATGATTGTAACAATCATTGCAGCTGTATTAGTGACTGTTGTCACAGTATGGAAGCATAAACTTAGCGCTGGTAATGTTGGTGTTGCGCTAGTCTCGGTCATGACATTTAGCTCTGTTCTTATGAGGATGATCAAAGCATGGACAATGATGGAGTCCAGCATCGGCGCAGTGGCGCGCGTCAAGCGGTTCGTCGCTGAAACTGAGTCGGAAGAGAAAAGCAACCGCGAGACTAGGGCAGCAAAGGACTGGCCGTCTCAAGGCAACGTCGAATTCAAGGACTTGATCGCTGCTCACTATTCCGGTGCTGGACCAGTAATTAAGGGCATTACGTTATCTGTCAGGCCGTCGGAGCATGTTGCACTGTGTGGACGCTCTGGCAGCGGCAAAACGGTAAGCATGAATTTCTGTGACTAATCTACCAAACAATAGAGCGCTAATATGGTACATAGTCTACCATACTGGCACTAATTCAAATGATTGAGACGAGAGGGGGCCAAATTGTTGTTGATGGTGTCGACGTCTGCACGATGCCGTGCACCGACGTTCGCGCTCACTTCAACGTAGTACCGCAGGAACCACTTCTCATACCTGGAACGATCCGTTTCAACATCGATCCTTTCGGGGAAGCTTCAGACGAGAGCATAATCTACGCCCTACAACGCGTCCGGCTTTGGGTAACCATATCCGAGCAGGGGGGTTTGAACAAAGAGATAGACCTGGGGATGTGGTCAGCTGGCCAAAAGCAGTTACTGTGTCTTGCACGCGCCATGGTAAGAAAAAGCAAGATCTTGATACTCGACGAAGCCACTAGCAGGTAAGCCGTTCGCTAGAAGTGTAGACTGCGTGATCTAATGTGCCGACAGTGTTGATGGTGAGACGGAAGCGATTATGCAAGACATCATTGACACGAGTTTCAAACACTGTACCGTGCTTGCAGTTATGCACCGTCTTACTCATATCACTCGGTATGACAAGGTTGCGTTACTCGATAATGGACACCTAGTGGAGTTTGACACGCCGGGGAGGCTACTGGGTCGGAAGTCAAGGTTTGCGAGCTTGTACCAGACTAGTCGCGTGAACGGGTAAAGCTATAGCTAGCAACATGCCCTTTTCTTGTTGACGCATATGGCATGAACGTATTGAAACCAGAAATCAATTTTTATTATGCGTATGAAATGTTACAGCGGAAACCACCCGTGCTTATTTTGTTAGGCTTCAAGAGCAATATTCACACCGTTGAGGCGTTAGCAATGTCTCCATCGAAGATGGCATAACGTATTCCACAAAAAAATGGCTAGATTTACCAAGCACGCGTCATCTTCTTCTTTAAAACGCAAAAACTCAATACATGATATCGAATTAATATGCTAAGGAGGCTAGGCATCTCTTTCTATCTGGTCTATCAAACAGGACCAGATAGAAAACGTCAATTACACTGTAGCGAACGTGCTTTACAAGCGAGCAGGCTACCCCACTAACTTTATGCACCTCTTGTACTCTAATCAACCACAACTCTACTAGATTAAGCCTAAAACGTTTCCTATAATGCTAATACATAGCTAGCAATCTTAGTTATTAGTTAAGATCGAATTTAGTATTATAGAGGCGCTACGCTAGCGTACAAAGTCTCTTAAACAACACTTAAGCGCTGGTGCGCTAGTATATCTATTTAACGCAATTACTAGCCTAACGTAAGGAAGCTTACCAAGAGAGAAGAGGAGGTAGTTATTAGCTATATACTTGGCCTAGACTAGTGTAGGTTTTCGCCTACGTACGTAGCGATATAGAGTATAGGTGTTAAGACTTAGCTCTATGCCACTCAGCCAAACAACCAAAAGGTAAGAATGATCTACAGTATGCTAATCCTCTGCATAGAACAGTACAAGTAGTAGATCTGGCTGGCCATCTACTAGTCAGACTTGACCAGGTCCTGACAGCTGTTATTACTAATAGCAGGGTCTCAACCTAATGGTAATTACGTAACCAAAGCCCCACGGTGATGATTACTTCTGATCCGCATCCCAAGTGGAAATCCTCAACTACTCGTTGTTAGCAAGGAAGGAAACACTTTAGCTTGTCACTTGTAATACTAGCTTACTAGTAGAACACGTTATCTTACTACGCTTACATGAACTCTTTTAGCGCTTACGTACTCTCTAGATAAGAATCAGTATAGCGTTAAGCTTAGGGCTTGGGCTTCAGGCTTGGGGTTAGGGGCAGTGCGGAACAGAATTCACGCAACGCGTCGCTGTCTGCTAAGCCTGCTAGCCGGAAATAGCTGTAGAGATTACGGCTAATACCAAGTATGACAAAATCAAATCAGATTAAATTGAGGACAAATCCTAAACTAGGGATAAATCTTAGCAGCCTTCGTGTAAATCTACACTCTACATGCTATGTTCTTAGTGAGCTTTCTTCTGCGCTTGTTACCCGATTTGGTACTATAATAGTGTGAAGATAGTAGAGATAGAAGGAAAAGGATGAAGTGCTAAATGGACTTGGGGATAATTGCACGCTGCTGATGCCGTGTAATCGGTGCCTTGGCGGTGTTATGGCACTGCCAGGCCTTACCCAGTTGGGCAAGCGCCTTGGCTTAGGTCTTGTCCTTAGCTCACCTTCCTCACTACTCCGGACAGACATCATTGTACCACTACTGTTTTCTGACTACTTGTGTCTTTTTGGTGGGCTCCCTGCCCATGAAAGGCGGCATTGGTAACACCGTAAGTATAGCATCTATTACACCGGACTGAGTGTTATAAATTACATTAGGCATACTCGGAAGGGTTTGTGCACATCAAGCATTGGAGTACGGTGGTATTCGGGTCTTGGTTAGACCACCTATGTTCGTACCGCAGTAAGAAAACCCAATGGCACCAGGCCTTGTCAGGACTATTGTTAGGTAACATTTTCTTCCAATATTATCAAAGCGATATTTGATTGAGGTCCGAGCAAAGGTATCATTATGCCTATCCAGCTATTTAAGTCCATCGCATTTCTTTCATCGATTTACAACCTCAACATCACAGTCTTCAAACACATCGACAACCCTTACACTTACTCTCTGTTCTTTTCATACATTATATATCCTTATCATATAACCTTCGATTTCACCAGTTGGCAAACATGGTCTCCTTCAATGCCCTCGCATCTCTCACTGTTGTTCTCGGTCTTCTTACCTCCAATTCCGTAGCAAAATATCGTTTTTGTTTTGGTGGAGCTATTAAGTGTAGCTTTGCCTCCGGAAGTAAGTCACATTTCGTTGAATGATCTCTCTAGTATCGAAACGAACAAAACACTAATTAATCCCTTTTAATAGATCACTGCTACGAAGCTTGCATTAGCTGCATCTGCCCTTCTACCCAACCTGGAAATGGAAGCCCGCTCACCAGGTCTGCCTGCGCTTTCGGGCCTACTGCTGCTAACCGCGCTCAATGCTCATAAGTGAGAATTCTTTCCACTGTTTCTTTCAAAAGCTTCTGAGCATACACTAATGTTAATGGATTATACAGATTGTCCGATAATTAAACATCTCTATCAATTTGAGTAATTAAAATAGTGCACTACACAGATGTCTCAGAGAGAAAGATGGATGTGCAATGGTAATGCATGGGGGAAGGCTGTACGTTCCTGTCTTATAAGCATCCTGGATTTACGCGGATGTGTACAGTAGTCCTATAGCAGAACTATGGATGGTTTGCCAATTGTAGTTTAAGCTAGCAGCTGTTGACAATATTGAAGCCTCTAAAACATAAGTATTGGAACCTAAGATGAGGATCAACCGCGGCTGTAGAATATATTAGCTATGAGGACAGGGATATCAACCTCAAATATATATTGGACCGATGTCTAATGTCACTCCGCATAATAAGACTGTATGTACCTCTGTACAATGATGCCTAGTACCATTTTATACAAGCATAAAAGATCACATGCGGAAAAGTTACGCGTTATCTCTTATCATTTAGACAAGTAGACAACGAACTAAAAGTAGATAGAACAACGTAGAACCGAGAACAAGAATGAATGCCTCAGTGTCTAGCACTAAGCCTAAGAACTTAATAGCATAGTATCTCGTTGCATGGAGATATGAGAGTACTCGATTCGGCTGCACCGTCGAGATGAAGGACGCATCCTCAACGCAGTTACGCCCGGGTCCTACCTAGCATAGCTGGCAAGAAACTGACTGTCCCGCTCAGCGCGACAGTGGATGGGACGTCAAGCGCAAAAGCTATCGGCACGTTCGAGTTCTGCCTGGACCAGATCACAGTGAAAGATGACAAGCCGAGCCCGCCTGCGCTCAATTTCCTACCCATGCTCTTCTAAAAGGTGCTCGGCAGCGGCTTTAATCCGCTGGCTTTGATGAAGGATGACAAGATTGCCAACTATCAGGTGCTGCTCTGGATCCCGGCCAACGACCGGATCACTGCTGGCAAAGACGCCATGACCTGGACACCCTCGCGGTCAGCGCAGCAGCCAATGGGTCTCGTGCTCAGCGTGAAGCAGAACAACGCAACGAGCATCAGCTACTTCAACCTGCCGTGTATGCCGCTGGTGCGCGAGCAGAACGCAGAGTGGGACAAGAAGAGCCTGAAGGACTACATGGATCGCGCAGGTGGAGAATAACGATGAGCCCCTGTCATCGTAAACGACTAGCGTCAAGGCACAACAAGAACTAAATGTCACACAGGCAATACCCAGATCACTTAGATAGCGTGAGGGCATCTAAATAGGGAGATTCATAATAGTAGTGGCATAAGATTGACAATAAGGGTTTCTTACTATTAAGTTCACGCTATTGTTTCTTTAAGTTAGTCCTAATGCATGTACCTTATTCTATTAAATAGCTTTTACTAACGACAACATGTAGATACAGCCTAATATAAATGAAATCTAAGATAGTCTGCAGCTTTTAAGTATTCATAATAGTGCTGCGAGTGAGCTTAGTCTACCTTATTAAGACATAGTAGACTAATTTACTTAATGCCAAAAACAAGCAAGGACTAGCGCAACTACATCACTCGGCTTAGCTAAAGCTTAGACTAGTGAGTGGTCTGTGTCTGTTAGAAGTTATAGAGCTTACTAACTCAGGCGTTTGCATTCAGCTGCGGCTGTTAACTTGGGACTATTCTGTTCTATTCTATAGGTCAGCACACTTATTTAATTATATTATTATGCATTACTATATATAAACTAACGTGTTAAAACAACTCTATAACGTTAAAATGCAGCTTCTCCGCAGGGTTATACTCCTGTTACCCCGCCTCTAGTGTTATAGCGACTGCTGTTTGTTAGACAGCGTTTGCACTTACAACTGTTAGAGAATAAGCTACTTAGCTGTTCTCTAGCTATCAGGATTCTCATCAGAATCCAGGTGCTCAGGATCACACCCGGATTCTGTGATCGATCTGATCGATCTGATCTGATCGATCACTAGGAGCTACTTTGATACAGAGCTATCTATCTGATACAAGATATATTATGATCTGCATACTGCCACGTAAGCTACTATAGTAGAAGCTACTAGAAGGCTACTACTAGAGAAATATAAATAGCTGTAGATCTAGTAGATAGCACTGTAGAGGTCAGAGGTAATAGATCAGAGAAGAACGGTCACGCGAATCTGATCAATACTAGTCAATTAATTCTCTCCTCTCCCCTAGCACATATCTTGTCTCTCTCTTTCTAGAACCTTCCTATCTGCCTCTGAGTCTATAGTAGAACAAGTAGCAACGTCTACCTCTGAGTCTGCTATAGGACAAGCAGCCTCTACTCACACACTTCTACAACAACAAGGACCGATTCCGACGTTAGCGCCACTCTGTTCGGCCTAGTGCAGCTGCAATGCACGAGCCTTGCGGTGCCTTGTTGCATCTCGGACTTAGCATTGTGTCTGCAACCTGGCGAACTGCCATTTCAAGAGCCTGTCCCTATACTAGATATACTCATCTGATCTGGGTTCATCTGCTTAGTTAGGTCGTTCACACTTGATCTAGAGAATTTGAATCATCGGTATGGGTGAATTAACCAAATTCTTCAGCCTCGTCCACCTCACAACCGAGCATTCTTGTCTGAGCTCCGCCTAAGCGCCTATGTTTTATCATAAGCATGCAGGTGGAGTTGCACTTGCAGGCGTGACTACCACTTCTTACTCTCTGATTCTTCTCTCGTGGCTGACGCTTTGTTTACGCGCGCCAGGCATACCCTTACCTATCAGATGCCTCTTCGCCGTTATGGCCGTTTGTTCTCTTGGTATACATTGTCATGCGGTATATTCTCGATGAGCGCGAAGCTCTCTATGGCGCTATCACCGCTACCCCATCGTGACGGAGCGGGCGGGGTCGCCTAAATGCGCGGGCCGCGGCCGCCCGAGCTGCCGTCAAGGACGACAAAGTTGGTAACGGCCTGTTTCTTCAAGGACGCAGCGCGGGCGTCGAGACTATTGCTGCGGGGTCAGACGCGGGAGTTGCGGCGAGAGCTAACGGATGAGCTGACAGCGGAGTTGATGGCGGAGCTGATGGCGGAGCTGATAAGGGAGCTAAGCCAGCCACACATGCTTCGTAGCGAGACGCTACTGATATAACAAACCTATCGCTTCCTGTTTGGGTATGAAAGCTCAAGTCCAGGCATGCCTTTCGTGCTCGGTTCCAGCCATGTTGCACATTTTCAGCCACGAGCCGATGCCACATCACTTTGGGCTGACCGACACCACGATCGTCACGACCCAGACTTTACCTTGCGACGCCCAGAAGTATCGACTATGACGCGGCGGCGCAGAGGTGATCTAGTATCCTACCGTGCATAGCTCGCCAGCGTGGCTATATAAGAGGTCACGAAAAGCAACTGCGCTAATGTGTTCCTACTGCAGAGAACGAAATTACAAAATATGGTCAGATATCTTTCTCTTCTTCTTCCACTAGCACTTCAGGCAACATTGGGCCTGGCTACGTGCCCAAACATTACTTTACCGTGGGGACTATATCAGTCATCCCAGAGTCTTAATCGGGGAACAATCTGCGTGTACAAAAACGTCCGGTTCGGAAAGAAGCCAGTCCGATTCCAAAAGCCTCAGCCACCGGACGCAGTCACCTCGCCCTCACTCCAGCCAACTCAAGCTCCAGCTTGTTATCAGGTAAAACCAGGTACATGCAAGTCGAAGACATTGGCTGCTATAGCCGAAGATGGAACTCCGCCCTTTACCGGACCACTGCCCGGTGACGAGGATGAAGCCGGCATGAGCGAAGACTGTCTCTTCGCTGATCTTTATGTACCCGCGTCCGCGCTGAATGCTCCGTTTGCAAAGCTCCCAGTGGTAATTTGGTTTTACGGAGGCGGATTCATATTCGGCTCCAAGGACACTGGCACTACGGCCCGGTACGACATGCCATTCTACAGTGGTCAGGGCCTGCTGAGCCAGGGGCATGACTTTATTTTCGTAGCGGGTAATTATCGAATGGGGGCATTCGGCTGGTGAGACAATTTCGCCTGTGATATCAAACCAACTTGTTCAACGGCTGATATTTCTGTAGGCTTGCCGGACCCACTGTAGTTCAGAAAGGAGCTGCCAACGCCGGACTCTGGGATCAGAGATTGCTCGTGGACTTCGTCGCCAACCATATTGACAGTTTTGGTGGAAGAGCTGACAGTATCAGTTTGTGGGGAGAGTCAGCCGGTGCAGGTTCCATCCTTCATCAGCTGACCTCCTCGCCTCCCATCTCGAATGTCCAAACTGTGCTCCTCCAAAGTCCGGCATATTTATGGCAGTGGAATCCTAGGAACGACGGATATCCTGCCGCAATCTACGACCAACTCACGACGGCTTGTAAATGCAATACTTCTAGTGACACTTTCAAATGTCTACAAAAGCTCCCTGTCAAACAGCTTCAGGCTTGCAACGCCAACATCATCAACAGTGAGCTGCAGAACACCGGCCTCATTCCCTTCAATCCAGCGATCGACGAGGTGTTTATCAAGGATTTGCCCACTGTCTCCTTCAAAAAAGGTGCGTTAGAAACAAGACGGCTTCGACATTTTTCTAACACAATTCACAGCCAATTTTACACCTTTGAAGTCTCTTCTGGTCTCCCACGTGCTTGACGAGAGTAAGACCTTCATCCCTTGCTACATCACGACAAATTCGACAATGGACAAGTTTGAACAATTTCTTGGATATTTCATGCCGGGCGACAGATACAGAGAGCAACGTGTGGCAATCAACAGCCAGTATCCCGCATCCTCTTTTCCCGGTGATGAAGGTGCGTGGAACCGAGCACATGCGGTAATCCAGGACTCCAGCTTCACGTGCAACACGCGATTCATCTTCGACGCGTACTACAATACGAAGCCAACAACACCCGCCTACATGATGCACTACAGCTTCTTCGGCAAGCTCGGCTATGCGTTGCACGCGTCTGACCTGATGCCGACATACTGGAACCAAGACCTCACCTTTGAAAATTTTACGAACTTCATGAACGACACCATCAATCCGAATATTACCAAAAGGAAGGCAAAAGCGGCGTTCAGCCAGTTTTCGAAACTCTCACCAACCTATCAATCATACTTGGCAAGCTTCGCGACGGTTAGATACCCAACAGCTTCTGGATGGACGACGCCGTATTGGTATCCTGCTCACCCTGACGCCGACGGCGATCAATTGGAACAAGTCATGGACGTATCTTGGGGGCTTTTGTCCTACTTCCACGGCAAATTTGTTGATTCACAAAACAGCGAAACGGTATGCTCGTTTTGGAGGAATATGAGCTCGTGGGTGGAAAATGCGGTTGGAATCAAGTCTCAGGAAACGGTCATGTTCCAGGCTCAGGGAGCGAACGACCAGGTTGAGCTGTAGTTCTAGCATTCGTGTGGCCCCTCACCTGAGTTTAAATGGAATAGACAGCGATATCTAGATTATCACATTACGCTAACGTTCCTAAAAGCTTAATTCTATACGCTTAGTCCTAATGTCTACTAGATAATAATACCTATCCTTAATCCTTACTCTGTGATATAAATATCTAAAACTTCAAAGTATAAACACTTATTTTTTCTATACTTAATAATTTATATAACCTATAGTAGATATATAATGTATATATACTAATTTTGTATCTAAACTTTAAGGTAGTTTATATAGGTTTAAAGAAATTATAAGTATATAGGGCTTCAGCCTTTCTAAGATGCATTTTGTAATAGAATTCTAAAATTAATTTAATCTAACGATTACAGTCCACCTATTTCTATAATAAAAATCGGTAAGGAGGTTTCTATAAAACCTTAAACCTCCTCCTCCTACTCCTACTCCTACTCCTCCCCTTCTTTCTTCTTCTCCTCCTCCTAAAAGCCTATATCTAATTAAATAAAATAAAGAATCGCCCCTATCTAAGCTCTACTCTCCTTACTCTAGAGATAGGCTTTAAATTTCTACTACTCTTTAGATAGTGTTAGAGAATAAGCTACTTAGCTGTTCTCTAGCTATCAGGGTTCTCATTAGAATCCAGGTACTCAAGATCACACCCGGATTCTGTGATCGATCTGATCGATCGCTAGGAGCTACTTTGATACAGAGCTATCTATCTGATACAAGATATATTATGATCTATATATTGCCACGTAAGCTATTCTAGTAGAAGCTACTAGAAGGATACTACTAGAGAAGGATAAATAGCGATAGATCTAGTAGATAGTTCTGCAGAGGCAAAGAGCGAAGAGCACAGAGTGAATGGATTACTGTATTTTAGTTAATTTAATTCTCTCCTCTCCCCTAGCATATATCTTGTCTCTCTCTTTCTAGAACCTTCCTATCTGCCTCTGAGTCTATAGTAGAACAAGTAGCAACGTCTACCTCTAAGTCTGCTATAGAACAAGCAGCCTCTGCTGCTTTCATATTTAATACTAACTAAGTCTTAAGTATAAGAGCAGGGATGTGTTACGAACCTAAAGGGAGAGGCACGGCGGTTAAGTTAAGGAATCACGGCGGCCAACCAACCCACCCATATGTAACGCAGGGGCACAGGTCACGTGACCTCCTTGGTGCCGCATGCACGAGGAAAGGTCTTGGCGCGCTCCTCGTACATAAGCCACAGAGGAATGCTCCTCGTACAGCAGCCACCGAGGATTCCTCGGACTCCTCTAACCGAGGGTCACGAGCACCACAAGTATATAGTAATAGGCAATGGGCCCTTATAGCTTATTGTGTTCAACTTTAGATATTCAATCAAGCAGTTACCTTACAGCCACTCTTTAGTAACGCACTTCTGATCAGTGACTACTCGTTCACAGCACCCTGCCTCTCATCCGCGAAAACCAACCGCTTGACCTGTCTTAGCTACTTAGGTAGTTATCCCAGGATCTTATCGTTCACAGCACCCTGCCTCTCATCCGGAAAACCAACCGCTTGACCTGTCTTAGCTACTTAGGTAGTTATCCCAGGATCTTATCAGGATGTTATAAAGGGCAATAATAGCATTATAGTAGCTAGTTTCAAAGCTCTATCTTAACGCATTCTATTATGTAATATATTACTAGCCTGTATCTCTAGTAATTAAAAGTTATTAGTTAACCTATTTTTAAAAATCTAGGTTAGGATTACTAATAAAGTGTTATATAGGGCTCTGCCATACTTCTCTAAGTCTTGATCTAGGTTAGGGTAAGATAATAAAAAGTTATAAAAAGTAGTTTATTAAACTCGTATAAATTTTCTGCATCTATAATAGAAATTATACATATTTTTAGCTATTCTAACCTTAATCCTATTCTGCAGGATTAAGTTCTGCAAACTCGCCAAGAAATCTAGGATTAAGGTTGATTTTGACCTTAATCCTGTCGGGGATTGAGGATATTGTTTTTTTTGGCAAGCGATCAAAAGTCAAGTGGTCTGCAAAGTCCCGTGGCAGCTCGATCGCACATGGTAATGTGGCCATATATGGATATGATGCCCAGGTATGATCTCGAACAGTTAGGGTCCAGGATATCTGCCTTGCTGCTATGCGATATCTCAGAGTTGATCTTTATGCTGTGCGAGATACTGGTGTTCTTCGCCGGCTTGGGTATGATGTGTTTGATCAAATGAAGAGCCTGAATCGGATGCCAAGAGTCCCAAACTGTGTTGCAGTCTGTTCAACTGAGGCTCGTTGCGCCGACCGATATCCTTATTCCTCGCTTCCCGCGTCTGAGGCTGTCTTCCATCGTGGGGAGGTGGTCGCTGTGGTGCAGTTGCGTCGTGTAGCGCCGGAAAACCTCTCGGAAAGGCATCGCGAGCCTGGTCGGTATGAGCGTAAGATGGCCCACCAGACCACACCGATGGTGCTGCAGTTGGTGTTCGTTGCCCAGTGGCATGCTGTAGCGCGTGAGCTGCATGCGAAGCAGAACCCCTTTGATGTGCGGAGAATGCATGCTCGTGGAGAGGCCGCGGACACTCAGCGTCTGCAGCCTTCGACTCAACTACGATCTTCAACCGCCATGACGTAGGGTCTCGGTCTACCCAGCACTCTCTCTCTAACAGACCGTCATCCCTGTTCGGAGCTTTGGACTTCGCCCGGGTCGTATTGGCCTGTGTAACCGGCTGTCGAAGACGACCATCGAATCCAGGCTCGTGATGAAACTTCGCAACCAGACATGAAATGTTGCTATCATGAAGGAGATTCGCAGCACCGACTAGTCCAATAGGCTCTTCTGCTAAGATACTTGGATGCTTGTGCAAGTAAATAATGAGGTAAACGCTCTCGACAATGAGTATAGCGAGAACAACGAGCATGGCAATTGCCACTGATCCCACAACATGCAATCGATTCTCGGGTATGTGCAATATACCCTCTTGCTGAATTGGTTGTGGTAAGGTTGGGTAGAATCGATCAATGCAGAGCATCGTATAAATGGCTGCGTATACCGTGCTCGCAGCCTCAATCAAACTTTCCTCTGCGAAGTCCAAACCCTTGGTGTCGATGTACCTAGCCACTAGTTCTGCGAGGCGAGACGGTGTATTGACCTTACTCCCAATGTTTATGGTTTGTACGTTGACGACACCCTGTTCAAATTCTTGGCGTTTTGAATCGGGCAATTCTTCGATCACCCGCGAGGTTTCTGAGAAAGAAGGCGTTTCTATCAGTCGACTAGTGAAGCCTGTTTGTCCAATGACGCTGACTGTGCCATTAACAGTCCAGTACGAAGGAATACAGGATACCAGGGTCGGGTCTTGCATGTCACCAGATGAAAAGACTGGAACATAGAAGAGTACCACACGTGTGCGACCGGCGACGTCAGGGCAGTACTGCTGGGATAGCACTTTGACGTAGGACGAAAACTGGTATCCCACAGCGATGTCTCCAGAGATAGAGCAATCGCGATCAATAGCCGAGAAAGCTCTAAGTGCTATGTTGTTCGTTTTGTTCTCTGTGGTAAATGCTGCGTCACTGATGACTTGGCAGTCTAGAGAAATCTGAGAAGTGGTTGCCGGCAAAGAGATGGTATAGTTCTGAAGGTCTTGTGTGGGTGCCATGCGTGGAAGAGCAAAGTGACCCTCAGTCCCAGAAGGATAAGGAGCGGTATAGATCCAGGAGGCAGAAACACTGTCGAAGAGGCGACCATAGTCGACGATTGAAATGTTCATAGTCGGATCAAAGGTAGAAAGTAGATTGATAGGCGCCTTGGTCGCAGAAAGCTCCTCGCCTTCAGTGAAAAGGCCTCCAGCCAGCGGTACCAGCACAATTGATACCACGAAGGAAAACAGCATGCATAGGCCAAGGAAGGTGTGGCTGTTCTGAAGAGCCTTGTACCATGCCACGATGCTGAATGATGTGCGATAATCAACATATATTGACTTTCGTATCTTGGTAGGGCGATCAGATGAGGACTTGTGTAATTCGATGAACGGTGTCTCAACAACGAGAGCTGCGACAGCAGCTTCACGGAAGAGGCGATAGAGCGTAAGAATGACGACTGGTAACGTAGTCCATAGTAAAGGTTGACCGCGATCGAGTGCGCCTTCTACGCTGAAAGTCGCTGAGCCTGATCCTCGAAATCCAATGTTGATGAAGCCTGTGTGTACTTCCGAAAGAACCCAAAGAGCGATGATGGCGCCAATGAGGCTTACTTCTGCGGATAGGAGAAGAGACACCATCTCGGGACGGAGAACGACGGACCGCCATTGAGCTCGTTTGGACGGCATTGCGGAAGTCTGTGCGGAGAGCAAAATCTTCATTTTTGAGGGTTCAATGTCGTTGGGTTACAGGCTGGATGTCATTGAAGCAAATGATGTGGGCTGGCATATGGCCTTGCTGCCTACAGTGATCTTGCCTGCATCTTCAAGCTGAGTTCACATGCCACACGTTTTGAAATAGTTTGGCATTGGCTTCTGCTTGGTCAAGCTCATTGGCTGCGGGGTTCTCAGGCTTTGGCCAAGGCTCGTGTTCGTTAGGTTGTCAGGCGAGTTACCGGTAAGCGAGGCGTTAGAAGCGATCTAGGATCTTGTCGGCTGAAGGTGAACGCCCAAGACACGTTTTCGTGTAGGAGCTAACCAAGGACAAAAATGGTCCAGGCTTTTGGAAAAGCAAAAACAGGCTGCCTTAGTGTGTGGAGAGGGGGGTTTTAGGGCTCTGCTCGGCATTCCTGGTTAATGAAAATAATTAAAGCTAGAGATGTGTCACTACCGCTCATTCGAACAAACTCACTTCTCAGAGTGCCATCCTAACGTACTACTTCCGCCATGATTATAAGCGTTTTGATGGGTCTCTGGGTCCTGACTGCAGCCCAGTCGGTCACCGAGTCAGTCTTTATCCTGAATCCCACAGACTGCCTAGGAACTGTTGTTACCATGAGCAGCTGCACCTCGATGTACAACAAGGCACAAACCTGTTTCGATACAGGTGACTGGAATATACAGGCAGGCTGTTACTGTCAACAAAGCGTGTTGGACTACATGGCAGGGTGAGTGGTCTACACGATTTGCGGCTTGATCATAAGCTGACAAAATTCAGCTGCCACCAACAAATGTGGGACTGTTTCCCTACCACATTCATCGACGATCTCTTCCTTGGAACCACCGGGTTTTACTATAAATGGTCCACCATGTGTCAAGAAGGGTTCACATTTTCTCCAACAACCATGATCGTGACAAAGCCACCGGCATACGACCAAACGTTCTGTTTAAGCGCTGTATTGGACTGCGACAGCCTATCAGTGGCCATGACCTCATGCAATTCGGCGTATAGCACGGCAGCTGCGGATCTCAACAACTGTCTCTGCAACGATGACATGCTATATCATGGATCGCGATGTGACATTGCCAGTGAACGCTGTCTGAGGACGACGTTGAATCCAACGGCTGTTTATTCGAACAGTATATGCAGAAGAACTACACAGACGGGAGCAACAAGCCGCCTGTCTCTCGCTTCTAGCAGCGCAGCCTCACTTCTAGAACCGACAAGCTCATACGTCCCGCCGGCGCCCTCGTCAACTGTAAGTCCTGGAGCTGCGGTAACATCAGATCCGACAGGCAATGGGTAAAAGATCTTCAAGAGTAGCCTTTGTCCTTATCACTGCAGTATTTGTTGCCTAGGGCGACTCTATATGCAGCGGGCTACGATCAAGTGTTCTGCCATGTTGCCCTGTCTGATAACGAACATTACGGAATGCACCGCAAAGTACTCACCACATCAATGACTGCTTTATTAGTGTTTGGAGTTTTCCTACTTATCTCTATATATCAAGGCGCATATAAGGATTTTTCGAGTTTTTCGCTCTTAAAGTGGTGTAGCGCAAAAACTTGCAAGGCCGAATTTGCAATTATCTGTAGCGTTTAAACGCTTAGTTACGTCGCTGTCTCTGCAGGGTCTGAAAATGGGAACCCCTTAGAAACCAAAATCAGTCCATATAATTTCATGCTCCTAGCATGGTGATGGGTGCTTGCATCCCGTCTCCTTGCTAGTCCTAATGGCTTAGCTCTACATGCTTGATGCAGATTCTACATGTGAAATTTCTGATTCCTAGAATTAAAGTTTTGAAGATGATCGTAACGTAAAACTAACTATAGAGCGATGTACGCGATCTCCACAGATAGACACCAGCCTATCCCTCACAAGGATGTGCAACGCTCCCTGCCGTCGCTGATGCCGACTTTTCTCGAGTGTCTCACCATTGAAGAAGAATCATAAATTCGACATTCGCCAAGTGGATGGTTACCGCAAACGCATCGTTGATCGTGCAGCTGCGGGGATGCGTCCTTGCGCAATTGGTTGAGGCCAGCGCACAAGGTTTAATAGCTCGCTCAGTGTCGACAGTAAGCGATAGCAGTACAGTCGCCAGCGAATGCAGCATCACCCTTGCGGGCAGCAACATAGACTGGGGCCGGCCCATGTAATCATCGGTTGGTAACCAGTGATATCGTTTGTTTTGTGCGTCCAACCTTGCATGCGTAGCTGCGGATGATGCTGACAGTTAGCGCTTAACTACGTATGGAAGATGGGACTAAGCACCCCTACTAGTAGATCAGCGCAAAATGGTGTTGCAGCTGTGTGCAAGGGTAAAGCCACATTCGCTAGCGACTGTAGTAATGATAGCCTTAGCTATGTTACGGTACCACCCCCCTGACAAAAAAAATGAGCTCAGCTGAGCACGGGCCCCAACACCAAAGCTAGCGTCTGCTTCGCATCCCAGCTTTGCAACACCACTACTCTATTAAAATACAATATTACTGAATAATTTTTTAATCACACAACTCCTAAAACCTGTAGTTCTCAATCTGTGAAGCCGCATCTTGATACACCCACGCGGGCGCGGTTCTTTGAGGCGTTAGATCGTCAGGGTAAAGCAGGACAGCGCAGCATATGCTAACAGTTTGATATTAGCTATAGTACTGGCAAAAGACTCCTCCACGATCGCGATACTTACAGCTCTCTTGCTGATCACCAATCAAGACTTCAACAGCATAAATAAGCTATCAGTGGTGTTACTCCTGGCTGTCTAAGAAAGGTTTCTGATTGTTAGCTACAGTCACTACTCTAAGCTCCACCTAACGTCCGCAGCTCTAAGCTTGACGATTAGATATCTCAGGCAGCAATATCAGCATCGACTTAGACAGTTCAGCGCGCTCTTCGATCTAGATATAACGCCGCGATCTATTGCGCAGCTAAATCTAAGTTGATATCACCTACTTAAGCCTAGCAGCGTCACCAATACTGCGAGAAATATCGAGTCTACCCTATCCACAGCTTCTGGGATAGAGTAATATTTACTGACAAGGCTTATATGTCCCTAAGTGAGCTTCCTCCACAGAAAGTTTTGAGAGTTAGAGGTGAGCGTTTTAAGCCAAAAAATATCCTAAATACTCAACTAAAGACTGCGACCGACGTCCACTTTGCTGCCTGGATTAACTACTACAATAGAGCAGTAGATCTAGTCTTCTATAATGACAAGTTTGATGATATTATAATTAAGAAGCCGCCACCAAAGCCGCGACGCTGTCCAACAACTAAGACAGACAATGAATATCAAATTTAAGTAGCTGAGTGGGAGGCTAACAAGGCTCGCGATCTAATTATATCACGGCTAGGTAACTCTATGTGCGGATAGTACTACACTAGAAATATTCTGCTAATATATCGCGACGCCTACTACTCGCTGATATCACGGAGTAATCTCCTTCGCAGTCACCTCCACCCTAATCGACGATATAACTGGTATCTAGTCGAGGATAACAACCCTAGCCATGGCACTTGTAACCTCTACTCAACTGCTAGATTATATTAATCTCACCACAATATCCAGACGCTACCTCACCTAGCTAACTCGCCTGACTTTAACTCTATAAAGAGTCTCTAGGAGCTGA
Source organism: Curvularia sp. IFB-Z10 (assembly GCA_002161795.1). Classification (NCBI taxonomy): domain Eukaryota; kingdom Fungi; phylum Ascomycota; class Dothideomycetes; order Pleosporales; family Pleosporaceae; genus Curvularia; species Curvularia sp. IFB-Z10. Next base: position 46,902 of record JPSZ01000016.1, on the reverse strand, counting down.
TTAAGGAGCGAGTAAAACGAAATATCGCCAATATTAACACTATAGAAGATCTCAAAACTGCGCTTTAGACTGAGTGGAGGAATATCACGCAACAAGACTGTCAACAGCGGATACAGGAGCTGCTAAAGAGACTGCGGCAAGCTTATCGGACGCCAGAGTCAAGAGTTAAAACTAGGCTTTGGTAACTCAACACCACGAAACTATTTAATATCGCGATTAATATACAAACATCTAGCTTAAAAAAAGCTCTAATATTAGCTATAATAGTGATATGATTAGTTAATGTTGTATTTTATAGTATTATCACCAAAAACAGCATAGTGGGGAAATGTTGGTGTTCCCGGGTGGGCTCATGTTTTTGTCAAGGGGGTGGTACCACAGCTGCAGTAATCACTTCGGCAAATCCCGCAGCGCTACTGCAGTCATCGTCTTACAGGCCGGGCGGCGGTAATCAGTGTTTTTTCTTGTAGTCATTGGTTCAGTTAAGGCAGGCGATAAGCAGCAGTTGTCGGTATCACTAACGTTAATGCAGTCGCCACTTCGAGCATGTCATAGTTGGAGATTGCAGCTAACCTTTGGATTGAAAGCTGCAAGTCGTAGCGATTTGGCTTATCTTGTTAAATGAGACCGACCACGCTACAATATTCTGGGGTATTGCGTTACTAAGCCGTCGTAATTGACTAACTCATATCAGCATGCTAACGGTCTGCGTTAAGCTCATTTATTATAAGTTACTTCAATCGCACCTATACACGCGTGCTTATGAGAACAATCAAATTGATCTACAAATTACCACATGTGCGATGGCGCAACGAGATGACAGTGTCCCTTACACTGCTGCCAAATGCTCCTAACCCTAACGTCTACATGTACATCAACACAGGCATTGGCGATGACAGGTACATACTACGGGCATCTGATGTGGCAAAAAACATGTCCAATTTGGCCTAAATCTGATTATGTATTCCAGTACAAAGACATTCAAACGAATGACATTATGACTAATGAAATAACCTAGCGAATGAACTTCACAGACAGGACAACTATGTGCTTCCTCTGCGTCGGAGGGAACCCGTTCAGATGTCGGGTATCGGCCAAGTGTATCATGACCTATAGTACCGCAGCCGCGACCGCGAAGCAGAAAACTGAGAACACAGTAAAGAGGTCAGGTGCGCCATGAAGTACGAAAACCGCTCCACTGGTGAACTCTGCGGGATGAGACGAAGTCGGCGAACTAGCAGGCTGTGTTGTGGAGGTGTTACTTGTGATGTTGCAGTTATTGTCAAAGGGGATTGAGCTGTTGAGACCGACAGAGAAGATCCCGGTGGCGTTGGTTTTCATGGCTGTGATGACGACTTCCACATGTGTGTTAGACGTGGCGTTATACTCCAGGAACGCCTTGCCCGTGCTGCCAGTTATGTTGCTCTTGATATCAGCATTTGCCTTAACGTCGCGAAGCGTAACCTTTAGATCGATGGGGTCGATCGCGGTGACAGTAATATTGATTGTCTCGCCTGCCTTGGTAGAGTACGTGAATGTGTTCCCGCCGGTTTGAGAGAAAAACGTGGCAACGGCGAGGCCTGGGAGCAGGGTGCTAGAACCATTGACGCCATTGACATCAACACCGGTAAGGCCATGCGCGAGAGCAAGGGCAACAAAAGTTTGCTGTGCGTTTGGTCGATCAATTGTAGCATAGATGCCACCCGTGTTTAGGATTGCGCTTAAGATTTCCCTGTCCTGGATTGAATAGTCGAAGGAAAGGAAGCCGAATGATACGCGGATATCTAGGTCGACGGCCCTTTTGATCTCTTCAATGGTGACATTTCTTCCTGACTCCGGGGAGTCTTCGCCGTCAGTGAATACAACAATGCCCGTGCGGTTCGCAGTGGGGTCGTTTCCAGGTTTGATCAGCTCGCCTATCGCAGTCTTAATTCCTGCACCGATGGCAGTTCCGTCTTTTCTTATTTTGATACCGTCAATACTACCTTCAGCACCTGCAGGGTCCCCAAGAGGATATATGAGGTGGGAGGTTACTGCAAAGTCCGTAACTGTGACAAGATCTGCGGCCTTACCATCGGTGGCTTCGTTATTGCTGATGAGAGCGCGGTTCAAGGCTTTACTGGCAGCGAGACGAATGTTATTAGGGTCGTTATCCTCCATGGAACCAGAGACATCAATTACGATGCCAATTTTGCGGCCACCATTGCTAGGACCGATCCGTCCGATAAGGCTGTCTGGAACGCATTCCAGGGGACTTTGACGGGCAAAATGTTTGTTATACGGATAGAGATCTGCGATGGTTGGGGTCAACGACACCAGCAAGAGACTAGCTATGGCGACAGCGTTGGTGATGTATTGAAACCTGAAGATCATCCATTATCAGCTAACATGATCAAGATGGTTAATCAGGAATTCAAGGATATCTGACATTAGTTCTCAGAAGTCCCCAATAATTGAGTGACGTTGATTAACGAAACTAGGTTAAATGCGAATGTACCAGTAGTCAAGCTGGCAATGCGTAGAAGAATCGGTGAGCAGAGCTTGAGCTGGATAATCCATGAGATACATCAGTTCATATATATACGCGACCCTGAGCCAATGGCTTGCCTGACTGTCTCTATCGAACAACGTACCGGCTTGGGGTGTGTTCCTCTTTCATGTCTGATGTAGACTAGAGTAAACGTAGCTGCATCTCGCAATACTACACCCTTCGTACGAAAAGCTGAGGCAAGCGAAATGCCCCAAAAACATTAAAATTCCAATCAGAAGAGTATTGCCTCAGCGGTCCGACTTCGAATGCGAATCGCGGTCATCATCCCTGCTCCCCATCTCCGCCATATGGACACTAGAACCTTAAACGCCAACTTCATGTGAATCAGCATTACATCGCGATGAAGGAGCGGGGAAAGCTGAGTTGGAATGCACCATTTTAGGTATCAGCCTAAATGTCAGGTTACACCTTGTTCGCATCGGAAGATTCCGTCCCGTCTCTGCATGCGGCGATTACGAGCCACGTAGCAGCACATATCTTTATCTCTCCTTTCACGTGAAGTGCAACTCAGCTGAGCACCTCGCCGTCCAGAATGAATTCATTTTGTACATTCGTTGAGCGCCCTAAGTACAATGCATAGATCAAAGAGAAGCTGTAGCACCTCAGCAGCTGCTTCGTGCACCTCGTTCATCCTGTCGCTTCCGATAGGTGCGTGCGAGGACTAGTGTGGCCAATGGATGGAACGGATCAGCGATCCAATCCAACGCCACAAAATCCAGGGGTATCCAGTCCTTGTAGTCAGTGGTCAGACCTTCTAAGTTTGGGAATCGCTACCTTATGTAAGGGAGGTCGATTGTCCATGCCGTCAAATAGTGGACTACGCGAGGGGGACATAGGTAGTCTTGGATGGTGAGACTAAGAATAATGGTATGTTTCTGTCTCCTTTCCATCCATCGCGATTACGATGCAGCGGAGTGTGGGATGACGTAGACGATTGGTGGCAAAACTTGATCAAGCCGATTAGTCATTCAGCCAATCAATCTTGCTTATTTGCCACGCCACAAGCCTTCAGATCATTGCCAGCAGTCCGGACATCTCTATTCGACAAAAAGCCTACAGTCGTTAGCGATTGCGGCTTCACCTGCAGCATTCCACAAAATTAGTCATCGTTAGATCGACGACTGACCAATTACATCGACTGTTTTGCAGCAGACATCTAGCGCTAAGCCATATACAAAATGTGGGGCTATTGAAAACCATTGCGCAGCTGTGTGTATGGGTGAAGCCACAATCGCTATTAGCGACTGTACTTGTAAGGGGCTGTGCTCTGGGGAACAATCGCGAGGTATACTAGAGGTTGTATTCGATAAGGAGCTCACCACCCCAACAAAAAAAGTGAGCCACCAGCGCACAGGCCGCTCCACCAAATCCGCTGCCCTTGCTAGCGTCATGACTTTGTAGCTGCACAACTCTATCAAAACATAGTATTTTTTCAGATATTTTTGACCAAATGTCTTCTGAACGTGCCCTCTCTCGCCCTAAGAGCTCCTACTTTGCTACTCCGCTGCGTTCGCGGTTCTTTGAAGCTATTAATCAGCGCGGTAGCGTACTAAAGCGTCGCATCTTTCAAGAGTTTAATATCGCCCCTGCCACTGGCAATCGACTCCTCCGTGATAGAGCTATCTATGGAGACCTTGCTGAGCGTTATGGTAAGCTTCGACAATTTAAAAAGGAAGAGTCTGGTGGTGGTTCTGGGCGTCCACGCAAGCTTTTAGATGAATAGCTACAGCAGCTACTTGACGCCCTAAAGGAGGTTCGCATGCAACCACTCAAAGATTAAATATCATAAGCTGGCTTAGACGTTTGCCCTAAGACTGCGCTGCGCGCTCTATGTGATAGAAATAACGCTGCTATATATCGCGCGTAAAGACTAAAGGTATATTACCGCCCTAAGCGATCTAAGCCATTATTAGAGGCGGACAAGACAACTAGAGTGACTGCGCGCTGCTTTCTTTTGTCCCAGACACGCGAAGGAACCTTAGTCGCGGGCTTAGCAGGCTAAGCAGGAGCGACTTCAACGCTGTCTATAGGCTGAGGCGACAAAATAGGTGCGGCGGACATAGTGGCAGTGTTATAAGGGTGCAAAATAACTAGCTAAGCGAATATTAAGCGGCGGCAATGCAAGAGGCAAAATGCGCAAATATAAGAAATTCTAAAAGGCTATCTAGTAGAGAATAAGGTAGTAAGGCAGGCAAAGGTAGGATACGTAAGTGGCAGTTGTTGTTGTTATAAAAGCGCAGTAATAGAGCGTTTGTTAAAATATAAATAACAGCAGCCTAACAGTCTAAAGGCTAATTAGCCACAATAAAGCTGTAGGTGAAGGAAGATTGTGGGAACAAAGAAGAATAGGAAATTGAGAACTAAGGGATAGCTAAGAGGGAGTTAGGAAAGTAGGGTAGAAGAGAACAGGTGAGGTGCATACAGGTTGCATCCTTGCTAGTGGAATGTTGGTTGAAAGCCACTTGGCATATCACTGAATCCTAGATGCGCTAATAGAGTGCGAAGGCCTCTTAGGAGAAGAGAGGCGGGATATCGCAAGAGTTAGATATAAGGCAAAGGACAGAGTTTATAATTGAGAAAACCTGACCAGGAGAGCTTCTAACTAGTCTTCAGACAAGGTCTAGACAGTAGGAAGACACTCTCAAGATGTGGTTAGGGAAGACTTAGGCAATAGAGAAGGGATCTTATATAGGCTAAAGGATAATTAGGATGTAATAATTAAAATAGTCCTATAAGAAGAAAGACTAAAAGATAGGGTGCAGCTAGAATAATTAATGCTGCATAGTTCGTAGTAGGAGATATTAGAGTGCTTATTAGACAGCTAGGGACAAATTCCTTAGGATTAGAGTTAGGAGTTATGAAGAATAGAGTTATAGGGACTAAGCGTGGGGCTTTGTCCTAATTAATCACCTATCAGGCTGGAAGAAGACAGGTCCTTCTTCCTTAAATAAGGGAAGAATGTGGTGGAGCGACTATAGGTAAGGCAGAAAGCGGCCTGAAAGGTAATCAAACAGGACAAAAAGGAATTTAATAGAGGAGAAGGGGAACAACAAGAACACTCTTTACCTATCAACTAGAACAACTATCAAATATCAATAAAATCAATTCTAATGCATCGAGCACCCGCGACAATGGATGTGAATAACACTCCACTACAATATAGCCTAACCCCGTGTAACAGATATAAGAGCGTCACAAAAAGATGTCAAAATATACAATTGCGAGATTCGCTAGTTATCACCAACTAGCTACTACTCAGCTGTTAATAGGATCAAATATGGTACAACTGATAGAGTGCCTTGTCTTCATATTTCTGTAGTAATGTGTCTAGAAGACTTCATCACCGATAATTTCCAGCCCACAGCTCAGATGGTTCACGGTCTGGCGCCTCAGCTGGCTCTGGACGAGAGGGCATTGGCGGCAGAGTTTCGTGTTGGCGATATTTGTCGCTTACTTGTTGAGCTGGTTGGTGGTATTGTTGGATGTATTCCCCACCATTTTGATACTTCTGCATCTTCTTGCCTTCCTTTCTTTTCCCTGATAGAAACCACATAAAGGCAGAGCCTAGTCCGAGGCCTGCGAGGGGTCCAATCACAACTCCCGCAACCCAGGCCTTACTCCTTGTGTCTGGATCAGATGTAGCACTAGTAGTTACTGGAGATTGTGTACTCGTAGAAGCAGAAGACATTGGTGGGGATGTGCTGAGGGAAGCTGCCGTAGTTGAAGCTGCTACTGGAGAAGTACTAGTGCCTAACAGTATTCTAAGTATAATCAACCTAGGTGTCTAAGTAGCTGCATGCATACCGATCGTGAAAACCGCGTCTGGAGAAGTTATATTGACGGCGGCTGATGAGACCTGCTCATTGAAAGGAGGCTTCGAGCCGAATGGTGTGAAGCGAAACACCCAAAGAGTTTCGGCAGCAAGTGCGGCAGCAGGTATGTTGACATTCCAATCGTACGAGAGAATGGAAGTAATATTGATGTTGCCTGAAATGCAGGTCAGTAGTTGTGACCTTCAAGTGCAGATTCTTGAACTCACCGGCAATTTTATAATTGTAATCGGCGTTATTCCAACTAGTGACCCACAAGTCAAGCTTCTGTATGTTGCAAGAACGACAGTATCCCTGGAACTGCTCCTGAAGACTTGGTTTCCAGACGAGCGAAAAAGAATTGCCGCTTTGAAGACTTGTCGAACCGTCCGGCGATGCAGGAGCAGTCCAACTATCCTGCACCAGTTGACACCATGCCTGATATACAAAAGACGCGAACAGGAAAACGAGAGTGGAGAATGAGAGCATCGGTTACTTTACTGCCTCGCTCGAGGGACGATACAAGGCGAATGTACGAGCAGATTCAGATGGAGCCACTGTCTCACAACACAAAAGGAGAGGTACGAGGTATGGGAGGGCGCAGCGCTGGACACCACCACTGTTACGCCGCAGAGGTTGGATAGGTCTGTGCATAAAACCCGTCTCATTTGATTATTCCTCAAGCGCCGCTAAGACAGTAGACCAATTAAGTGCCACGCTCCTCTGGCTGCGAAACCGATAGGAATTGCTTCCTTGTAAACCCGCTGCGCAACAGCTTGAAAACGGCCTGTTCATTAGTAGACTGCAGTTCAATCAGGGACAAGTGCATCTGACAGACAAAGCGGCATGGTGCTGCGCCGTAAATTGACATGAACGACAGGGTCATTCGGTTTCAAGATGTTGCTCACTGTAGCGCCAAGTGCATAATCTCAGAAACCATAACACCACGCGCGATGCAGAAATTTGTCCATGCAGAGATCGGAGGTGATCATCAAAAGACCAATTCAAAGATTCAGCATCAAGCACTTGTAGACTTTTTCCATGTGTGCATGTGGGGTTTCTTTGTTGTGGCTGTCAAATGTTGGGACGCTACTACGTGTCACAATTCCAACCGAATTGTTCAACATGTGTCTTTATTAAATTTCGGAAGGATGTACCCGAATGGGGCCGAATAGTGACGGGTTCTTCTGTCACCATGCAGCACGGCAGGACGAAGCGCCTTGTAGCTTGCCATTTACTGCGTTAGGGCAGCGCGCAGCAAGGGTTGCTACCGACTGGCTAGGATACTACTAGGCTAGGTGGCGGCGCGGCGCGTCACGATACAAGAGAAGGCCAATTAGAACTAAGTGTATACTTATCCGAAATTGCGACAGTGACTTGCCATAAGCTAAATAGCCGAAAACGGGGGCCGTCCCCTACTAGTCCATTTAGCAGTTGAGTATGATTTCACGGTAACCTAATCTTCTTCCCTTCATGCCACGCATTTGATCAAAGATTCCATAGGACTGCAAATTTCCCACCTCTTTGCATTTGAAATGAAAACAATGTTTGTGAGGAGCTGGAGATGGCCTCTTATACTCACCGTAATATTTCTAGCGATTGCCACATTTACCTTGTCTCCTCGCCTCACACAGACGCAGGGTGCATTTACTCCTATAAATTACAAACAGTCTGCCACTGAGGCAACTCATTCTTGTCCAACAGCACCACCAAGACCTTCTCTGAGTCCCAATACGCAGGGCCGCTTTGATTGGAGAGCAATCCGAAGTCATTACCCGGTTACCCAGCACTCTGCATTACCTTCCAGCGGACCTTCATCGAAACGGCCTGCCGTGCAGCACGCGTTCGGTGCGACGCCGAGCACTACGAGAGATGATAGCATTTCTCGCCAACAAGCCGTAAAGTCCGTCTTTCAACGATGTTGGAAATCGTACAAGGACCGCGCCTGGACAAAGGATGAATTAGCTCCAATTTCGGGTGGCTCTAAAAGTACGTTCGGCGGTTGGGGAGCCACACTGGTCGACAGTTTGGACACGCTCTGGATTATGGGAATGAAGGACGAATTCGCTGAAGCCGTCGATGCCGCGATACAAATCAACTTTGGCCCAAATAACCTTGGCGAGATCAACATGTTTGAGATCATCATCCGGTACCTCGGAGGCTTCTTGGGTGCTTACGATGTTTCTGGATGTCGCGATTCACGCCTGCTGTTCAAGGCTATGGAAGTTGCGGACATGGCATACGCGTCATTCGACACGCCGAACCGAATGATTGTCTCTAGGTGGAGCCCGCAAAAAGCCGCCGATGGAGAAGAGCAATTACCACACAATTCTGTTCTCCTTGCCGAAGCGGCCTCTGCGAGCGTGGAGTTCACACGTCTATCGCAGATCACTGGAGATATGCGCTATTTCGATGCTATTACGAGAGTTACAGATGTCCTTGACCAGCAGCAAGGGCTCACGAGACTTCCAGGAATGTGGCCAATTAGTGTTGACTTACGAAACGCAAATCTGACATTCGATGGCTTCTTCGGCTTAGGAGCAATGGCAGACTCGGCCTATGAATACCTGCCGAAGATGTATCAACTGCTCAACGGCGATGGCTTAGAGGCGACTCGGTATCGTAAGATGTACGACCATGCAATGGCAACTGCAACAACTCATACCATGTTCCGACCAATGGTCGAAGATAAGGCCGACATTCTGATCGCCAGTGCTAACGTTGAAGGCAACAAGAGTGACAAAGGGCAGCACCTGGTATGTTTCGCTGGAGGCATGCTAGCACTAGGAGGACGTCTCTTCGGAAATACCACTCATGTTAACTTTGGCCGTAAAGTCACAGACGGCTGTGCATGGACATACAAGCACGCACCCAACGGAATCATGCCAGAAGTCTTCTCAATGACGCCATGTCCTACGTGGGAGCCATGCGACTACGAGCCTCAGTCTGGTTCACATCCGTTCAGCGATGTTGACGACGGTCGATACATCCTCCGACCAGAAGCGATCGAGTCCGTCTTCTACATGTATCGGATAACAGGTGAGCATAAGTACCAGGACATTGCGTGGGAAATGTTCCAGGCCATCGACGCCAGCACACGAACCGACCTTGCCAACGCTGCTCTTTCCGACGTCATGAAGTCACCACCAGAGAAATACGACTCGATGGAGAGCTTCTGGCTGGCTGAGACGCTCAAGTATTTTTACCTTATTTTCAGCGATCCCCAAACGATCAGTCTGGATGATTTTGTATTCAATACCGAAGCACATCCGTTTAGAATTCCGCACTGATAGGCGACTGTAGAGTTTTGTGTTCGATGGTGTGCAACTAGGCGTTAGGGTATACAGGAAATCTATATCGCGATTTAGAGAGATCTACTGGTTACATTGCGTACATTCCAGGTTTTTCGAATCCTTGTCATAGATTGAAGATGTCGAAATGATAAGGATGTACAAATAGTAGTATTTGTACACTTTACTCATAGCCAAGCTACAGCGCGGAGGTAGTATCAACCGTTGGATATCTAACAGGACATCAAGACCTTAGAAGGCATGGTCCGCAGTCATAATCAACACTTTCTACATCTAAAAACATAACGAGCGGTGTATCTACGCAGTCTTGACATGCAGAATGTGCATATCGTCCAACACATATTTCGAGACGATAACAAGCGCGAAGACCAGCCACATAAGTTTCATGTTCAGTGCGTTTACCCCAACCCAACTTCTCTCAACAGCTCCAAGATTAAAGCGTTCTTAATCTTCGTTTAGACTGGTTAGTTTCACAACATGTGATATATGACGCTTCTGGATTGTCCCTCCCAGAATTTGTCTTGGGAAGTCTCAGTGACGTGACAACCACATCACATTCCATCGATATCCACGTCTGCACCAACACCGTACTGCATCTATCTTCACTTCGCTCTTCCCGAGTCCCACATGTTTGGATGTTCGATCATACAACGATTATTTCTTCTTCTACAGTGGAGTTTTGAAAAAATATACAGTAGGGTGACATAAAAAAAGACCACAAGAAAAGGTTACTGTTTTTAAACTAGTATAACTAAGCGGATATTAACGCTAGACTAGTAAAAGTTAGCTCATTTTAGAGCCAAGAAGTAGGGGATTAACACTAACGTATCACGTGATGCTTGGTCAGCACCTTGCAATCGTTAAATCACGCTAAACATGAGCTTTCTAAAATTAAGGGATTTAGACCTTTATTTCTATATTAGTAAGCTATAAAATTCTAGTTTTTAGATCTAAGATATCTTTATATCTAATATAGTAATAATATACTACATTATTAGTATATATTATCTATCTACATTATTTATTAAATAATAAATAGTTTTTAAACAATATATTAATATTATAACTAGTAGCTGCTTACTAATACTTAGTATACTAGCCCTTAGCTTCTACTACCTTATTATATCGTCTAGGCATAGATAAGTTACAGTTATCTACAGTATATCCTGTTAAGGTATTTTTAGCCACTCTTCTAGGATAGCTGTAATAAAAGTATTAATATATTTCTTACTAGTTCCTACGTTAAGGGAGCTAGTAGGTCGCTTAATAAGCTAATCTTTTAGTAAGCTCTATACGTTTTCTATTAGATTTAGACCTAGACTATAAGGTAGATAATTAAAAATCTTAACGTAATTTCTTTTAAACCTTACTCTATTATATAAAGAAACTAAGTTAGTTTCTTTAAATTTACTATAAATTGCAAGAGTAGGGTATAGACTATTAAGTTAGTTTCTTTAAAATTTTAGAGTTAGTTTCTTTACTCTTAATATACTTAATAATCTATATAACTTATAGTAGATATATAAAATATATATACTAATTTTATTTCTAAATTTTAAAGTAATTTATATAGGTTTATGTAAATTATAAGTATATTCAGTTTTATTAGTAATATTTCTCTTTTTTACTTAAAATACACTTAAAGTTAGAGTAGTAGAGGCTATTAACTCTAAGTATAGTAAACCTTAGAAATAGCTAACCCTTAGTATAGCTAACTCTAAAAATAGCTAACTTCAAGTAACTTTAAGTGCTACTAACCCTGCGTAACTCTAAGTATTGCTAACTCTAAGCATATACTACTTTAATACTTAAAGTATACTTTTCAAATCTAACTTTTATATAAGTTATAATATATATCTATAAATTATAGCCTTTATTTATAAGTTATAGCGTATATATATAAATTATAATATTTATAAGTAAATTATAAGTAAAAATATTAGTACTTATTTAGCCTATTACTCTTTACTTAACTAACTAAGTAAAATAGCTTAAGTAATAATATCTAGCGTAATAGTATAGTAAGTATAGTACTCTCTAGCGTTACTAGTAACTATAGCGTCCTACTACGCTTACTATTATTATTATTCTTACTATCTAGAATCTTCTCTATCTTATAGTTAATAAATAAACTATTAGACTTAATACTTAAAGCCTATTTTTTAACTAATAAGCCTACTAGTAATTTTATTTAGCCTTAGCTAGCTTTTAAGCGCCTTACTTATATCTATAAGCTTAAGTTACTTTTATTTTACTAAGTTAATAAAAATATATAGCTCTTTTATATAAAGAGTATACTTAATTTAACTATTTAAAATTCCTTTATATAAAATTCAAAAGTAGACTACTTTAGCCTAGGCCTTATACTATAAAGTATTAGCGTATAGCCTACTTAAGACGTGTATAAAAGACTTTATAGTACTTTTTTATTAGCTTTAAGTATACTAGCTTAATTAATACTATAATAGCTTTACTATAGATAAGTCCTTTACTATAATAGTTATATATACAGTTCTTACTTAATAGTAGGTTATAGTACTAAATTAACTAGATTTTCTAAGTATAGACTTTCTTTGAAAAAGCTAATACCTATTAAGTGTAGAAACTTCTCTGGGCTTATAACCTGTAGAAGTTTGGAAGCAGAGGCTGCTTGTCCTACAGCAGACTCAGAGGTAGACGTTGCTACTTGTTCTACTATAGACTCAGAGGCAGATAGGAAGGTTCTAGAAAGAGAGAGACAAGATATGTGCTAGGGGAGAGGAGAGAATTGAATTAACTAGTCTTGATCAGATTCGCGTGACCGTTCTTCTCTAATCTATTACCTCTAGCCTCTTCGCTCTTCTTCCTCTATAGAACTATCTACTAGATCTATTGCTATTTATCCTTCTCTAGTAGTATCCTTCTAGTAGCTTCTACTAGAGTAGCTTACGTGGCATATTGTAGATCATAATATATCTTGTATCAGATAGATAGCTCTGTATCAGAGTAGCTCCTAGTGATCGATCAGATCGATCGATCATGGAATCCAGGTGTGATCCTGAGTGCCTGGATTCAGATGAGAATCCTGATAGCTAGAGAACAGCTAAGTAGCTTATTCTCTAACATTAAGAACTAATATAGACTATAGCTAGGTTTTAGTTATATACTTTATATATACTCTAAGTAAAGCTAAACGCGTAATTAGACCTACTACTTTAAAAAGTACTAGTTCTAAGTTCTTACTAGAGTTAAGTATAGTACTTAAGCTATTTACTATTAACTTTTATTTAAAAAATTATACTTTACTTTTACTATAACTATAAAAATTATACTATATTATATTAAAATAATAAGTTTTTAATAGTATACGCCTTCTTTACGATTATATAAACTATATAGTAAAGTATAGTAAATACTATATATAAAATAGTAGAATCTAAGACTATTTATTTAATTAGTTAGATAATTTCTAAGTTATTCTCTTACTTAATAGTAATATAGATAGTAAGTTTTTTAGCTAGAGCCTTAGATTTTAGTAGTTATAGACTAATTTTAATACGCTTCTTCGCACGTTAGACCTCTAGTTCCTTCTTCTACTACTATTCTACTTAGTAATTATTATTAGTAGTTATTATATAGTAAATAAGTTACTTATCTTTATTATTATTATCTAGAGTAGGTAAGCTAAGTATAGATAAAGAGTTTACGCTAAGGCGGCTGCGCTTAGAAGAGGAGGGTAATGTTACATAGGGCTCTGCTATACTTCTCTAAGTTTTAATCTAGGTTAGGGCGAGATAATAAAAGTTAGAAGTTAATTATAAGATTACTAAAGTAATTCTAGTAAAAAAAAGTTATAGATAGTTAACTAATAGTAGAAATAATTAATTCTAAAATAGAATAAAAAGTATTAATCTTATTAAGTAATAACTTATAAAAAAGTATAATTTAAGTTAACTATAATAAGACTAAATAATAAAATCTATCTATTCTTATATTCTTATTAATTTCTATTCTACTATTAGACTTCTAACTTACTATTACTAATAGTTATCTCTACTTCTAATAGCTACTATCATATACTTACTCTACTATTACTAATAGTATAGCTTAGCGTAATAGTAATTACGTGACTATTGCGGGGTAGGGCCTATTATCTCCTATCCTTATCCTAAGTGGTTCCTCTTGTAGAAATATGAGGAAGCGAGGCTGCTTGTCCTACAGCAGACTCAGAGGTAGACGTTGCTATTTGTTCTACTATAGACTTAGAGGCAGATAGCAAGGTTCTAGAAAGAGAGATACAAGATATGTGCTAGGGGAGAGGAGAGAATTGATTGACTAGTCTTGATCAGATTCGCGTGACCGTTCTTCTCTGATCTATTACCTCTGACCTCTTTAGTGCTATCTACTAGATCTACAGCTATTTATATTTCTCTAGTAGTAGCCTTCTAGTAGCTTCTACTATAGTAGCTTACGTGGCAATATGTAGATCATAATATATCTTGTATTAGATAGATAGCTCTATATCAGAGTAGTTCCTAGTGATCGATCAGATCGATCACAGAATCCGGGTGTGATCCTGATCACCTGGATTCTGATGAGAATCCTGATAGCTAGAGAACAGCTAAGTAGCTTATTCTCTAACACCTCTAACTACTCGTGGTCATTACTAGGGAGGAGATCCTTCCTGCTGTTACTTATAATATAAAGTTGCTATATAAATCTATTTTCTAACTAGCTATAGCTTCTTACATAGAAGAGATAGAAGAGAAAAGTATATAGTAGGTATCTTAAAGTCGAATATTCTCTTTAAATCTAGGTACTACTTGCCTAAATCAGACTGGTTTTAAGTGAGTTTTAGGGGGTACCTGTTTTTTAAGGCTAAGCTAACCTACTCGCCAGCCTAGGCTTATTACTTATAGCTATATACTTATACTTTGTATACTCTACTTAGTTACTTAGTTACACTAAGTAGTACTAATTACTAAGTATCTTATAGCTTAGTATATAGAGTGCTTAGTTACTTAGTAGTACTAAGATATACTAATTACTATGTACGTAAGTTACGTAACTATAACTTAGCAAGGAAGGGTGTGGCGCAGCGTCTCAGGTCGTATCCTTTAACTGTTTACTAGTCTAAGGGCGTAAGACCTTTTAGGATCGTAACATAGGTCTAACCTCGACCTAGGCTAGACATAAGCTGCATAAGCTACTAAGGAGGTGTAACTCCTTGTTATTATAGTTAAGATATTACGCGTTATTATTACAAAGGTGGGGTAACGTAGAGAGGTAGCTAAATCACTGGGGTAGCGAAATTACTCGTGAAACACGCTTACTAGTTAGTTATAAAGATAGCTACTTTTAATACGCTAAAAATTAGAAAACTTTAACAACTATATATATAATAGCTACTAAGTTAGGATGTAATAATCTTCTTATTTCTATAGATATACCTGCTATACTAATTTTTAGAAATTTCTATTAATAGTTACTAGAGATATAGACCCCTGTCAATCGCGATTTTGGTGAGATTTCGCGTGAGCCATTCGCTTGGGTGAGCCATTCGCTTGGGTGAGCCATCCGCTTGTGAACCACGTTATCTATTTACTCTATTGCTATATGTAATCTTCACCCAAGACTGCCTACGTACGTTGTGTTGGCTGAACTAACTAGTGCAATATTCTCGAGTGCATATGCGTATTCTATGATACGCAGTCCCTGCTGATGGTTCGAGACCACGCCGTTCAATGAGTTTTGGGTGGCCTAAGAATAAGGTTCGGGCTACTTGCCGAGGTGAGAGTAGTCATTAGATTAGCGAGCCCCGCTGCGCATAGAGCGTATGCGTATACGTGAGCGTATGCGTATGCGTATACGTGTGCGTATGCGTATCGCGCTACCTAGCGCGCAATTCCTTGTAAAAGTTTGTTGGAACATAGCAGCAACACGATGCTCAACGAAGAAGCGTAGACGCCTTCAGCTCATAGTGTTGCTGTTACCTTGCTAAGGTTCGTGCTTTTTACCGATGTTGTCTTTTTGCTGTGTTTCGTAATTGTGATGGCTTTTAGGAGAAGGTGCAAACGGTTCCTAAAGTTCACAGATTAATTGAGTGTACAAGTACGAACGTAAGATGGGTATGATGCCAGTCTAATTGCCTTGACGATGGAAAATAGGCTGTGCTAGTCCATACAGCAGCATGCATAGGCCTTGCACTGATCATTGCAGTTGGGTTTCGATGTGTGGTATGGTTGCAATAGCTTTTGCGCAATCTAACTGTAACCATGCTTCGCACTTTTTAGTACGGCACTGAAGTGTATATACATGAATTCAAATACAACTCAAGGCAAGATCATAATAAACATTGGTAACTAGTAAATTCCTCCATGCAATATTACCAAGTCGAATTTGAGACCCTTGGTATAGTGTCTTCCTGCGAGCAGTTACTGACAAACTCCTTCAGAGCACCGTGAGTCGCGAAGAACGCTCCTTTTGGTTTGTAATGCTCATCGAACATGAGTGGCTTCGCGTCAGGCAACCAAGTGTAAGCATGCTTATCAGTGAAGCCCCAGAAGCTGATATCCGTGATCCCTGCTTCTAAAGCCTCCTTGACGACAGTGCCATAGATTTGTGTCTCGAGTGTGCTGTTGAGCGTGTGGACATCCATTTCAGCTATCTCGACTTGCAGTCCGAGCGCGCGGTAGAACTGAGCGATGTCAGTGATCACGCCCGGTACCGGAGCTACTTCGGTGATGTGCATTTGAAGGGCAACTCCATCAATCGGAACGCCATCTGCCACAAGGCCGGAAACTAAATCTTGGAGCTCTAGACGCTTGCCAGGAATTGATTCTATCAAATTCTCGTTGATATACAGCTTAGCTTCGGGAGATGCAGCCCGGGCAATGCGGAAGGCATCGTTAATGTAGCCGGGTCCGAGTCTGTTGTAGAAGTCATTGGCAGCCAAGCCACCGCCCATTGTTAAAAGAGGTTCGGTAACGACATCCCACCGACCCATCTTGCCTTCGTATCTGTGCATGATGGCCTCGAAGTGAGACTTCATCGCAGTACGGAATGTTGCGGGATCGGTAATGTTGAGTAGATAGCCAGGATTGCAGCACCCTGAGATTAGTCCGTGTCCCTTGACCAGCATCCCGTGATCTTTGGCAAACTTAACGAGTTTATCGAGCGTCTCCCAATTGTAAGAACCAGGGGTAGGGTGGAGGAGGGACCATTTCATTTCGTTTTCGGGATGCAAGCTGTTGAACTGCTCAGAAAGGACAGCCGCGAATGTAGGGTCTTCAAGGTAGGTCGGGTTTATGGCCCCAGACCCGATGGTGATGTTCTTCTTCCTGGCTTCTTCTCTGAGCGACGTAGTTCCGGTGTCTGGGAATACGCTGATCCCTTTGGCGGTCTTTAGAAGCGAAAGAATCATTGTTGTGGCACTGAGAGCCGTCATAGTTCGGCTGAAGGGCATTTTCCTTGTTTTGCGTTGTCTGAGTTGTTTGAGTTGTATGCTTGTGGTGTTCTGCGTCCATTGCATCGACGAACCTGGCTTCTTTATAGGCGAGCGAGATGCAAGCCTTGCAATACAATGACCATGTCATGGCCCGGTCGTTACAACGCCGTGAGAGTGGAATGGATGTGATGGTAAAGCACGTGTCAACGGCACTTGCCATGCGACTCGAGTGTAGACGTTGCGTACCTGAAAAGGCAACAGTTGCGACACTTCGGCATGGTAGTGCACAGCCTCTAAGCGAGGCTACCTAGGTCCTGCAGCCAGTGAACATGTCATCGATGGAAGCTAGTTTGGTAGCCTTTCATCGGAAACCATGGACGGCTGACCCAGGCTAGCGATGATTGGCCGAGACGAGACTAAATTCGGTGGCATTAAGATGGCGGTCTGGTGATTGGTGACGCAACGCATCCCAGCAATAGCCGTGCTCGGCTCCACCTAGGTAGTGGAATGATAATAGCGGTGCGCATCTACAGTACAGCGATTGGATACGCATACGCATGCCAAGCCTTGCTTGAGCTCCGTAATAGGCGTGCTGAATTGGGCCTTAACAAGGTTTATTTTCATGATTTCCTTTAACAGCACTTGAATTAAGAGCCCCTGTACAAAGAAGATAGCAAATTTGCCTTCCTTAAACAACCCGTCCTCTCCCTTTTAACCGATCTCTAATTTCGCTATCGTTGGTCACAACACTTTTCTAGCGTTTCTGTTGTTGATAATACTTTTACACTAGACTTGATAGTTTTAGTAATTACTAAGTTAGAAAACAATGTTATAAATCCCTACGTCTTTGAAAGGTTCGAGAACGTGCGGAAGGTGGGCTGCCGCTCGAGGAGAGGCATCTAGCTCTGGGTTCTTCTCGAACACCATGGAAGGAATGCCATTCCGAGCAAGGAGGAGAGCAAGCAGTAAACCGACAGGACCCGCTCCCGCGATGATAACAGGGATTATGTCGTCATTTGAACTTGTAGTTTTAGCTTTGGCGCCTCTGTTGACAGATTGGGATGACATGTTTCTTTTTTGTAGGTAGTGTGAGTTATTTAAATTTTGACACGGACCAGGTAAGGCCTAAAGATTTAAACATAAGTGATTGATCCTTTTCTTGATAGGGGGCCTGGATAAAGTCCATTCCCAGCGCAGAGAAGAAGTCTAGTGGATGCCTTGTGGGGGAAACCCCTTAATCTTCTGAAAGATCCCTATGATCGCTCGAGCCCCATTGCATTGCGGGGGCTGTGCAGGATAACCCAGCAGCGCCTTTGTTAGTTCCTATCTACTGGCCCTAAGTCGGCTCTTAAAATGAAACCGTCGTTTCATGAGAGGAATCGATTCTGAAAACTCCTGGCGGGGCTGTAGCTTTCTTTTAAGAGAGCTAACCTTCTAAGAGTTGAGGGGTAGAAAGCATTTAGTCTCCAGGTATCGCGAACCCCTGGATACTTCGCAAACGTGGATTAGCTCGTCCATAACGTGTGAGGTTCACGTCTTCGCATTCACACCTCACTGCAACGATCTTTACTGATAGCGTCTAGCATTATATAAAGAGTTGCGACTAACACGCTATATGCGTCCTATTATATAAAACTATAGACAATAGGAACAGAAAATACTATATATAGCATTGCACCTCTACATCTTAACTAACATCTTGATTATAAACTACTAGTTGAGTCTCTGTTGAATATACAGTCTAGATTATATTCCCCTAGTTGTACTATATACCGCCGTAGTTACTAAGAACAAATTTCTAGCCTATTCCTAACATAGTAAACGACTATAGCGGGAATTACTCAACTCTTGCCTAAATATACTAGATCATACGATTCGTGTATAATGAAATCTGTCACGAGCTAACAGCCAACTAAAAAGCGACAAGTAATGATTAGTAATAAGTAGTAATACAAGAAGTGATTCTGTAAAGTAGCTAGAATGGTGAGCTAAGTATGTGAACTGGACCGAATCCCTGTACCCGAAACGGTATAGCCTCACTATGCCATAATTAACAAAATTAGTGACTTCAGCTAAGCAATTGATTATGTCCCTAGCTAGACACAGTACCAAAGCCTGTCTAAGCTGTAACATATTCTAGGGGTAGGTTCGATTTGTGCGGACCACAGCTGTCCCCCACTGGAGCCTCCGCTCGGGCGGAGGTGGTGGTGTCAGGGGGCTGGCGGCTTGTTGCCGATGGGGGCTTACTCGTTTATGCACAACCACATATTAACAGCAACCGGATTCCTTGCCCTTGGTGAACGCTACCTTCCGCTACAATAGCTCCAACATCGGACTTCTGGCCGTAGATTTTGGCGCTAATACCATTCTTTTTATCACTTGTACTTATTAGAACTATCTAGATAGTGGCATCTCTAAACAAAGCTATACTTATTGGACCGAGAAACGAGTTGTTTATTATAGAGTACTCCGATCTCTAAGAGCCAGGTGACAACTAAGGTTTTGTTCAAGTGCACTATTCTAGTATTAATCCTACTAATCTGAAGCATGGACTCGAATAAGATGAATGATTACTTTTGTGGCTACGAGTTCAGTGGAGAGATTATTAAGGCTGGAACAGAATTTCCTTACGCGGTCGGGCATGAGATGTTTGGCTTAAAGAGGATGGATTCAGGTTCGGCATTTGGAGTGCATCAAGATTGGCCGCTTGCTGAGGGCAACTCACTGATCGCCAAGCGTCCGTCTACACTTCTAAAGGGGGCTGCTGCGGTAATTCCAATCGTCATGAGGACTGCAGCTGATGCCTTGTTCAATGTACTGGAGATTTCTTTTGCCAAGATCAACGCGCCAGGAATGCTAATCATAAGCGGCATTCTTATCTGGGGAGGCTGTAGTGCAGTAGGATGGTCAGCGATACAGCCCGCGAAAGCCACAGGTATCAACCCTATCATCACTATAACGTCTGCTTCTCACCACCAGATGTTGAAGGATTTAGGTACAACGCACTGCCTCGATTACCAGGATAGTGATGTTATCGCCAAGATCCAAACTGCTCTTGATTCTTGCGGCCAACTATTGAAGTGCATCTTCGACCCCGTGTATACGCAGGGACAGGCATCTCCAAGATTGAGATGTGACGCATTCAAGACTGCGCAAGACGCTGTTTTCACTTGAACGTTGCTGGTACAAAGCGACAAAAATGAGTGGATCTAGTGTTTGGCTAGCCGCACTTGGGGGTTGAACCTGCCTCCACCTATAAGCTATGTTCCCGCAACAAGCAATGGGAGTCACGCTTGATTGACAATGTCTTCTGGTCAGCTGAAAACTACGGGAAAGGCTTTTGTGTTCTAAATCCCAGAGTTATTGAAGGACTTATGGAAGGAAATGAAACAATCAAGACTTTAGGTGAAGGGAATATTAGTTTTGAGAAGGTCGCAATTAAGCACCCTTTTTAACTTATAGAACTCGGTCAACAGAACTATAAAATATGAATTTGCACTGCACGTTTTCGAGAAGATTGATGAAACA
Organism: Curvularia sp. IFB-Z10; assembly: GCA_002161795.1. Taxonomy (NCBI): domain Eukaryota; kingdom Fungi; phylum Ascomycota; class Dothideomycetes; order Pleosporales; family Pleosporaceae; genus Curvularia; species Curvularia sp. IFB-Z10. Next base: position 26,277 of record JPSZ01000016.1, on the reverse strand, counting down.
TTTGGACTGTAAAGACGGTAGATGCAGACCTTTGTACCAAACACGCCTATAGTAAATAGATCGTGGACGCGCGCCTATCCATCTTGCTATGAACTTCTACTTTAACAGAGAGAAAAACACTTGATAGTGCATAAGAAACTGGACTGATGTCATTAGGCTCGCATTAGTGACGGCCACAGGCCGCACTGGGCCCGAATACTATGCCGCTTCTCTATATTTAGCCCCCAACTCCGAAATTCTCTTCTTCCAAAACATTAATCTGGCGCTGTCACAAACTTCCCCACCCCCTTGATTGGCCCAAAGATCACCCGGGTTCAACTTCTCTGTCTCAGCCTCACAAAGCTTTTCAATCTCATATCCCGCAATCCGGAACCAGGCCTTAGCAGCGGGTATGTGCAGTTCAGTGTTCTTCCCTAAGCGCGTGTTTGGAGAGTGTTCAAGGGCCATCGCCAAGGTCATTCGGGCCGATCTGATCCCATTTGCAAGAACTGGAATTGTTTGGGCCCTAGCGCTTGTGGCTCTGAGAGCGAGGTAAGTATTGAGGTTCTTCCATAACGTCTTCGCATTTTCGAGGTCCGCTGGTGATCGTGTATCTTGAAGGTACTGCTCGGGCCCTATGTTAGTGAGTAAGCTAACGAGCAAAGCAATCATCGCACACAGTTGGGATCTCTTACCTTGAAAACGCTCGGTTATTTCCATATTCCAGTCTGGTAAGTCCCTCCACAGTCTCTTCCCTCCGCTCCCCATCACAAGAGGTTCACCAGGCTCAATGCGCACCGACGCACCAGCGTGGCCTATGTGATCGATGACAATCGCTTCGTGACTCTCGTTGACAGCGTCGGGAAGACTTGCCAGTTCCACGATGTAGTCAACCAGTGCTTTCAGAGCATCTTCATCCGCGATCTTTTCTGCTGAAGTAACATATATCCCAATAACGTCATACCAGGCTCTCGGTTCAGAGGAGACGAGAGAAGCTGTTTTGAAGGCCGCGTCCTTGGCCGAGGCTTTGCGACTCAATGTATCCTCAAAGATACGGTAGAGCTGCCACACCGTGGATTCCTTTGAAATATCACCAGAATTCTCTTCAAAGAGGCGGCATAACCAACCCTCTTCTCGATTTTGTGCCCAATCGCTGGTCATCTTTACTTTAGGCTACTGTTCGATACTTTTGCGAGCAAAGACGGCAAGTTCTATATGTTAGGCAGGTTCTGCGATGGGACGAAGTGAAGGAAAGAGAATATTGAAGGGAAGCATCGATTGTCGGGCGACCATGGCCTTATGTCGAAGACCCTAGGCCTGCCCGCAATTTAACTTGTCGAACTACGTCATCTTACGATCAGTACAATACAGTCGAATGTCAGACCTAGAGCCTAGCATATGCAGTTACGTCAAGCTGCCAAGACTTGGCTGCTGCCTGCTTTTTAAGTCGCATGTAGGTCATGCCGCTAGCCGCATCCCCACTTTGTTGAGTGCAAGACTAGAACCCAGCTCAACATTAAAGCCGACTCATAAGTAGTCTAAGTCATCAGCCAATCATAATTCTAGAATGTTTAGACCTTAGCACGGAAATACGATTATATGGGTCAGACAGGAAAATGCCCAATCACTCGATCATAACCATAGTACTCCCAACACGAATCGTGTAGCAGAGATATTTGTGGTCTCGCATTCATTATATGAAAAGTTAATGCGATACAGAAGTAAGCAGTTGTACAACACGAACATAATAGTAGACAGACGTATTGTGAGTCACTCCACTAAGTAACAAGTGTTTCCAACTACTACAGAATACCGGCTTGGAAGCAACAAGGTCATCTAATATGTGTGTGAACCAGGCCTAACTAGATGCCGCAGAACTTGAACTGGTTATCTGTTTGGCCTCGGTGACTGATGATGCCGCACCTCACGCGACCACGGTTAGGAAGTCGTGCAATGACCACTCGCTCCTGTCCGGCTTGCATTCCATCAACAAATGTCGCTTGTATAACAAAGACTGGATATTCATAGAAATCTATGACACTCGGGTCCGTGCAGTCAGCCGTTTGGATAAGGCCTTGCGCATCGCCATAATAATGAGGATCTACAACAAAGAATGGTTAGTTTACGTGTAAGTGACGCTTATGTCATTGTGAGACATACATTTAGCTGTCATGCGCTGTTAGCAAAGAACTACTTTTGTATATCAGGCTTGATACTCACTCATCTTTTGCCCTCCAGCAGTCACCTGGGTATTCGCGTCAAGGTGAGCAATTGCGTCGTTATAGCTTGAGAGATATCAGCACTCTAACCCGAAAGAGAGCTGACATTTGGACTGACCCTTTATCTTGAGCAGCCTGGGTGAAGCGGTATGATTCTGTCCTCTCAATATCAGCACTTGCATATTCCCCCACTATCACATAGACATACCACCGCAGTCAATGGTAGCTCTCTTATCAATCGCGGTAAATTCTTCTGCCTGAGGAGCGATAGGGTTAGCGTTGGTGGACGTAGTGGCAAAAATCAAAGTAATTGCGCAAAGAGAGTTGAGAAGCTGCATGGCTGCGTGAAGTTGGTGCTCAAAGGATATGAACTGTGTTGATATCGAATGAAATGGTGCAAATGCAAGTTTGAGGGCACCATTGCACCGTATTTTATAGCCCATTCTTCGGTGATCTACGAGTCATACGTGTTGGAGAGTGAGGCCACCTTTTAGTCAGAACGATCGGTCGATGATCTTCATCACTTTGAAGCGTAAGTTGCTTTTGGTGCAGCCAAGTTCACCAGTCTGGTGCTTGTAGGCTGCCCAGACGTAATCTGCTAAGGTTGTGCATCTAATCCCAGTGCTGTAGACGCCGTGACTCCCGATAGTCGCTGGTCAAATGCAATGAGAAAGGCAAACAAGAAAGTGGACATCGATGATTTCTCTCAGTCTATCTGAAACTAGGTCATGAACGTACACCGAAAGTGGAACATCAGTCTCTGTGAAGCAGAAAGTGTTGGACCAAGGCGTCCGTCACTATGCCGCACGGTACGAGCGCGAATTCCTTGGCTAAGCAGTGCAGGACTGGGACACCTCTAGCGCTCTTCTTCGAATTTTTAATGCGTGTGCTGTGGCCACACTAAGGCTATCCAAGCTAATCTCGCAGAGGTTGTGTTGTTATGTGAGTAAGGCGTTTAGTGTGGCGAAGGCGATGCTCACACTAAAAGGGACACCACCTACCCTCTCATACGGCAGTGCAGAGACGAGAACATCGGATAAACGGCTAGTCACTGTTTACTCACATGCATGAGTGGGGAGGCTACTCAGCCTTGGCTATATAAACAAGCTTAATGCAGCAACTTAGCCTTTAAAGTGCTCATTAGGGTATGTAACTCTGATGTTGCATAAAGCCCGTTGCGGGTTGTGCCTTGTTAGAGTTCCGGGCGCCTTAAATTTATCAAAGGTCACGTCGCCGTGCGAGTAAGGCGTCCAGTGTGGCGAAGGCGATACTCAAACTAAAGGTGACATCACCACCCTCTCATACGGCAGTGCAGAGACGAGAACATCGGATAAGCGGCTAGTTAATGTACTTACTTACATGTACAAGTGCTGATTGTTGTAACTCTAATGCTGCATAGGGTCCGCTGCAGGCTGTGTCTTGGCAGAGTTTCGGACGCCTTAAATCCATTAGGCTGCCATACCAAAACAACGTCCGATTACATCACTTCACTCTGGTTGCGAGAGTTTCTCTGCGTTAACTACAAGCAAATGTAGAGGTAAAATTTTGTTCACCGTACGCCAGACAAAGCACGATAATGAAGGAGCTACCTTTAAAACGTGGCCTTTGCTGTATTGCACAAAACCGAGCACCGATATAAATAACGAAGTAGTCAGTCAAAGTGACTTGAAGAGATTGCACAACTTTTTCTATATCCAAGATTGCAGGAAGATTTTGGTGGGCTTCGAGCTAGACGCTGATAAGTAGTATGGCGATATAAACTGTCGTGACCCTTGACTTCTGGTTGATGTCTCCACTACATGCTTTGGTAGGTTAAACGGACCAACAACTTGCCCATAGGAGGAAGAAAACGCAACAAGAGCAGAACAACTGTTAGGCTGATGTGTCCAAAAGTGTTACAGGATTTCTATGAATGCATTGTGATTGAAAGCACGTTCATGTTGATCACAGCCACCAACATTGCGGCATTGTACAAAAAGTGGTAGTGCTGTAACCTATTCAGGCCTAAGTAACGTTTACAGAGAGAATTATCATGCGAAAAACGTGGGTACAGTCTGGATGTCATACTGCATTAGAGATTCACCTTAGCACGAGACACCAACATGATTGAACGTGGGTAATGAGTTGAGGGGTGGCATGTATCTCAGATGATTCAAACTAACACTGTCTTTCATCATGGGGGCTGAGCAGCTCCACTGACGTCGTAGGATTCAAATCGAGGTAAGGGCTTGAGTTCATTTGTTGTCTCACATGTTATGATTGGATGAGGCGGTATCATCAGATGCAGACACGCCTGCAGATAGTAATGTATGTGTCTCGGAATCCGATTGCCAAATATCTCTACCTATCAAGCCTCCACTGACTGACGTAAAACAAAGCATAACGATGCAACAATGGGTCTGTTTCTGTCACCCAAGCCTGTGACGTTTTTGACTAATCCGCTTTTGGTAGCCATCTGATTGAGTATAAAGATTCGTTACAGACTTCGCAATATCACATATATTCAACTACTCAACTCACGACATCACTCCCTTGAATTTCACTATAAACGAAATACTCCATCTGCAATCCTCTACCAGTCGATTCTTTCCAATATCACTAGCAGCTATGAAGACTTTCAGCCTCATCTTTGCGCTCGTGTTAAGCCTGGCGCTCGTATCCGCAGTTCCAGCTCGGACTAGATCATCCCCAAACACTGTATTGCTCTCCACCCTTGTTCGTTAGTCTCCTTCATACTAAATTAAGCGCAGAACGATATATTTTTACGCCAAGCGTCTTGTACCGACCTTGGATGTGACTTCGACACCGACTGCTATGGTTTCAGGTGTGGTGCCTGTGGTAGTAACAACAAATGTGAATGCCCACCTGAAGCGGTGAGTTTCTCTTGAACCAAAAGATAATTCTAGGATCAAGGTACTAACTCATTTGTGAAGGAGGGTGGACCATGTTAAGGAAAAAAGTCCGTGTGCCTTATGGTAGCTTATTCGATGCGTTGTTGATATCTACCCATTTTGATCTATAAACGCGCAGCAGCCGGCTTGCGTAGACATCTTCAGGTCCATGGCTACGTGTGTACTAAAATCTCACTCTATTACACGAAGAAATCGAGTCGGTTTCTTTGAATTTGCTGCAAATTGCGGGAGCGGGGCACGGACCATCGAGTCGGTTTCTTTGAAATTTCAGAGTCGGTTTCTTTGCTCTTCCTATACTCAATAATCTATGTAACTTACAGTAGACGTGTAAGACATGTGTACTAATTTTATGTCTAAATTTTAGAGTAATTAATGCAAGTTTAGGTAAATCGCAAGTGTATGTAGTTTTGCTAGCAATGTTCCTCTTTCTCGCTTAAAACACGCTTAGGGTTTAGAGCAGCAGGGGCTGTTAACCCTAAGCCTAAGCACGTGCCACCTGCACACCTAACCAATATGAGGCGGCGAAAGAGGCCTGATTCGTGACGAAATAGGCTTAGCGTTAGGGTTGCATGCCGGATTCGGCGATTTTATTACCCCTAATTCGCGAAATCCAAGACCCCCGATTCGCGCTTAAATAGGCTTAGCGTTAGGGTTAACTTAACCCTAAGTTTATACTAGTATAAGGCCAGAGGGTGTGATAGTATATAGGGTGACCTAAAAAGACTTTTTTAGTTACCCTATCTATATGGTTAGCTCTCCAGTACATCCAGAAAGCCCCCGGGGGCCTTTCTGGACCTAGGCACGAGCCTACCTGCGCACGGTGCGCGCCCCTGAGGGGGCTATCTGGAGTGATCGGCGGGGGCTTTCTGGAGTGATCGCTTATTGGCTGGATTTTAACCCTAACCTCTAACCCTAACCCCTAACCCTAGTCCCTAACCCTAACCTCCTCCCAACCACTCACTTTACGCGTTATAGTAGAATAGTTTATAGTATAAGATAATAGAGTAGAAGAGAGAAATAGAGCACTATACACACTACTATGCTTACTTACCTACCTACCTATAGCGTACTTATCTGCCAGCAGCATCAGTGTGCTGTCTATAGTATAGACGAGCATCTAAAGCGTTACCATAAGCTACCTATAGCAGACAGAAGAGCGCTCCTTAGCGCGTACCATCATCTCCCTCTGCTATCGCCAGACCAAGTCCCTCTGCCAGAGCCTTACAGCGCACCATTGGCTAAGCTAGCTGCGCCAGTAGACGCACTAGTCTGCTACTGCGAGACGAGTAGCAGCAGCAGCAGCAGCAGCAGCACTAGTAGTACTAGCAATAGTAGTAGTAACGCGCCTACTAAAGCGTGTGGATATATTAGCACAAGCCGTAAATGGATACAGCAGCACATTAACCAGCAGCATAAGATTAAGCTTACCCGCTGGCCATATACCTTAGCTAAGTCGCACGCTGAGCATGCCGCCCAGCTATGGAAGCCTATTAAGGTGCAGACATTCTTCCAAGAGAAGCGCTATATCCGCTACTTTGCTGTACAGGAGCAGGAGCAGGAGCAGGAACAGCAGCATGGGCAGGAGCATGGGCAGGAGCAGGAGCAGGAGCATGGGCAGCAGCATGGGCAGCAGGAGCAGCAGGAGCAGAAGAGCTATCAGCAACGGCTAGCCTATCTGTCCTCTGAGTGCGACGCTGCAGAGCGCAAGGATCGCGAGGAAATTAAGCGTATAGCAGAGGAAGCCTTCGCTAAGGACTGTACTGGCTGGTTCAAGCGGACGCGGTAGGACGAGCACCTACAGGCCTACTCAGACTGGCGTCTTCTCTCCTACGCCGTACGACTCCCAGCCGCAGACGAGCCACAGCTACAGCGCGTTATACAGCTAGTAGAAGAGCTAGTAGAGGAGGCTATACAGGGACTCAGCACGCTCCCTCTAGAAACGCTGCGCTGGCTACGCAGCCTAAGACCTGACGTGCCTGACGTACGCCCGTTCAGCCGTATGCAGAACAAGGCCAGCCAGGTCCGCGCAGCTCAACTATGGGCACGACTCCTCTGCTACTGTCTCCGTGTAGTGGCTACTAAGCAGGCACCCGTAACACCCGCAGCACCCGCAGCACCCGCAGCACCTATAGCAGCACCTGAGCTAGCTAGTATTGCTCGTCTCTTCCCATGGCATGGCAAGCAGAAGCCCGCAGCAGAGCGGCTCTGGAAGTATGTCTCCTGCTTTGATGGGAGCGCTACAACAGTAGCCAAGCAGCGTACCTACGTGCTACGCCTCTCTTACGCTCTTATCTGCCAGGAGCTCTATAGCCAGCCCTTTACTAGCGCCCTAGTGCATTTTCTCGCTGCTCTAGGCGTACACCCAGAGACTAGCCGTCTACGTACTGCAGCCAAGTTCTCCTCTATGCTTAGCTCCCTTGTCTACTGCGTACGCGCGTTAACAATAGAGATCTCTCTCCTAGCACGCAAGCGAGCAGAGCAAGGTGCTATAGAGACGCAAAGCTTTCTTAAGCAGCGCACTCACTACCTAGTAGAGGGCTCCTATAGCCCTATGAGCGTTATGCTAAGCTTACTAGCGTACGCTAAGTTTATCGCCCTACGTACGCCTAGTAGTATTGCTAGTAGTATGTGGTGGTCAGCAGACCAACAGACATTCTATATTAAAGGCCGTCCTGTTGTGCTACAGCGATTCCGCGAGCTTGCGCAGGGCGTTGTCGCTGAGGCAGAACGCGTACTATGGGAAGAGCTGCTGTGGATAAGCGAGAAGGAGCATCGGCCGACGACTAGGCTAGCTGCGCTAGAAGACGACGTCTCAATCCAGCGCCGTGGGGTGTGCTACCTACCGGCCTCGCGGCTGCGCCAGGGGCAAGCATGGATGCTAGATCGATTAGCTAGGGCGCCTAGGGCGAAGAAGCTCTATTAACAGCGTGTGCGACTACAGCCAGAGCAGCCAGAGCAGCCAGAGCAGCCAGAGCAGCCAGAGCAGCCAGAGCAGCCAGAGCAGCCAGAGCAGCCAGAGCAGCCAGAGCAGCCAGAGCAGCCAGAGCAGCCAGAGCAGCCAGAGCAGCCAGAGCAGCCAGAGCAGCCAGAGCAGCCAGAGCAGCCAGAGCAGCCAGAGCAGCCAGAGCAGCCAGAGCAGCCAGAGCAGCCAGAGCAGCCAGAGCAGCCAGAGCAGCCAGAGCAGCCAGAGCAGCCAGAGCAGCCAGAGCAGCCAGAGCAGCCAGAGCAGCCAGAGCAGCCAGAGCAGCCAGAGCAGCCAGAGCAGCCAGAGCAGCCAGAGCAGCCAGAGCAGCCAGAGCAGCCAGAGCAGCCAGAGCAGCCAGAGCAGCCAGAGCAGCCAGAGCAGCCAGAGCAGCCAGAGCAGCCAGAGCAGCCAGAGCAGCCAGAGCAGCCAGAGCAGCCAGAGCAGCCAGAGCAGCCAGAGCAGCCAGAGCAGCCAGAGCAGCCAGAGCAGCCAGAGCAGCCAGAGCAGCCAGAGCAGCCAGAGCAGCCAGAGCAGCCAGAGCAGCCAGAGCAGCCAGAGCAGCCAGAGCAGCCAGAGCAGCCAGAGCAGCCAGAGCAGCCAGAGCAGCCAGAGCAGCCAGAGCAGCCAGAGCAGCCAGAGCAGCCAGAGCAGCCAGAGCAGCCAGAGCAGCCAGAGCAGCCAGAGCAGCCAGAGCAGCCAGAGCAGCCAGAGCAGCCAGAGCAGCCAGAGCAGCCAGAGCAGCCAGAGCAGCCAGAGCAGCCAGAGCAGCCAGAGCAGCCAGAGCAGCCAGAGCAGCCAGAGCAGCCAGAGCAGCCAGAGCAGCCAGAGCAGCCAGAGCAGCCAGAGCAGCCAGAGCAGCCAGAGCAGCCAGAGCAGCCAGAGCAGCCAGAGCAGCTAGATCAGAGCATAGCATGGAGACCGCGAGCTGTCTAATACTATCTTAAGCAGATCAATCGTTTCCTAGAGCTACTCTGCCTTGCTGTCCACATTACAGGCGGCCAGCCTGCTCGTGGACCAGAGCTACTCTCTATACGCTGGCGTAATGGCGTGCTACAAGACCGCAACCTCTACGTTATTAATGGCCACGTTGCTGTTATTACTCGCTACCATAAGACGCAGTCACAGTAGGATAGGCCTAAGGTAGTCGCGCGCTTCTTGCCTAACGCTGTAGGCCAGTTAATCACAGCCTATCTGCTGTATCTGCGGCCCGTACGCGCAATGCTCCTTAGCAGCCAGGGTAAGGCAGCTACTACGTCGGCGAGCGACTTCCTATGGGCGAATGAGAGTAGGCCATGGGACACAGGTCGCCTCACGCGTACAATGTCAGCAGAGACGGCGGAACGGCTAGGATCACGACTAACGACAGCTGAGTACCGTCACGTGGCTGTCAGAGTTGGGCGTGAGGTAGTAGGAGAGCGCTTTGCTGCAGGCTACAACAGGCAGCTAGGCGGACAGTCTACAGCTGCTAGTGGAGACGCTAGCTCAGATGAGGACGAGGACGGAGAGGATCCAGTAGAGCTACAGAACAGCCAATCTACAGCGACTGGGATCGTGGCGTACGCAGTGCAGGCTGATATCGTTCAGGGGCTTAGTCCGCGATCGATTGACGTATTTCGAACGCTCAGCCTAGCGTGGCACAGGTTCCTTGGCCTCTCTGCTAAGCTAGGCAGTCTAGAGCCTCACTCTATTACACGAACGTTTGGAGTCTAAACGTTTGAATTTGCACTAAATGGCGGAGGCTGGGCACAGACCATCAAGTGCAAACGTTTGAAACTTTAGAGTGCAAACGTTTGCTCTTCCTATGCCTAATAATCTATGCAACTCACAGTAGACGTGTAAGACATACACACTAATTCTATGTCTAAATCTTAGAGCGATTTATGCAAGTTTGGGTAAATCGCAAGTGTATACGTCAGGATACTACCTTGAATGACATCCAATACCGGCTGGAGACTAACCGACAGCTGATATCGACAGGCAATACTATGTTATCCAAGATGTCCGAGAATTTGGACTGGATCAAGAAGTTTGGGTCTGATCTGACGGCTTTCATGGCACTCATCATGGCTAAGAATATTGCCATATACAAGGAAGTGTTAGCAATCAGGACTACTCTCACACAAATTGGCCGGCCTTTGGCTGAAGATCCAATCATCTTTGAAGATGCACTTGGTCGTATTGCACCAGTTCACCTGCGGTTCATCACTTCATGGGAAGCTTTTGAATCTGTCATGGAGTTTCGTTTCCAAGGGAAAAGGGTTTTCAACAAAGTCAAGAGAAAGCAATATGCACTGAGCGACAATGCTACCAACCAAGACATTGATCGCTCTGAAGATTGGGAAGATGCCATTACACCTGGCCAGAAAATTGATATGAGTCTGTTCTTTAGGAATCCATTAGAGTCCGGAGAAGCCGATAGGCTGCAAACTTGTCCGCATTGTCAAGCAGTCTCCGAGGAGGCACCAGGGAAGAATACCTTGTGGTAAGGAGTCGCTTTTCATCAATATCTCTAGATGCAGTCATTACATGCTGACAATGACAGCAAAAACTGTAACCGCTATTTCCGCCGTATAGAAGAGATCTGTGAGGTCGAACTTCCTCTACTTCCAGAAATGCCAATGAAACGGATCAAAGAAGTCCGCTTCGGCAAGACATCTAGCATTGAGAGCGAACCTCAATATACCTCCAAACGCCCACCAACGACCCCTGAAGGATCTTCACACACGGATTCCAAGCGAGCCAACAAGAGAAATAAAGATGATTTCGATGAGGATGGCGAGAATAGCGACGACAATCAGAGTTTGAAGGATGACATTAGGGGAATAAAACGAGTTCGCCTCATCAGCCAACGAATCCGCTACAACGAAAATTTTGTGCGTGGGCTACGGCAGTACACGCGAAAGCTGGCGTTCTCCCAAGCCGAGCGAGATCAGTACGATCGTATGATGGAGATCCTGAAGCGCACGATCTGCCAGTGTGTCGGCGATATTGAGGAGAACTTCGAGTTCGAGGTCTTCCCGGGGATCCTGTCAATGCGTCTCTTGTGCAACCACGGTACCTTTCAGCGGCCTTTCTTCTGGCGCCGTGGCAGTTACCAGGATGAACGCGAGGCCATGGTCACTCCGCTGGACCAGAACGGTGAGATCAAATGCTCCGGCTGCCAGCTGCCCATGCGGATCCTAGGGTCCAGCCGGCTGGGCAATGGCTTCCGCGAGCAGTGCGCTCACGTCTTGTGCCCTGAGTGCACCGAGAAGTTGAGCACGCCGGGTGCTGGAGAGCAGACACAGCACTGTCCCGTGTGTGTGTGGTGGCTTAGGTATGCGCAGGCCGAGGGCAGCGTTTTGGAGGGGGATGTGGCCATGCCGGACCTTCCGGCCAAGGAGGCGATTGAGGACGATGATGACTACTATTTCCACGCTGAGGGATGCTCGACGAAGATGCTGGAGTTGATCATGGACGTCAACAAGGACCTGTGGACGACGAAGAGGTAATTCCCCCAACCGCAGCCCCTTTGAGGTGGGGAGAAAACGAAGAGTGTCTAACGCGAATAGTGTTATATTCTCGTGTTGGACTAGAACGCTACATCTGCTGTCCAAGCACTTAGACCAAGCTAAGATTCCCTACATCCGCATCGACGGCGGCTGTCCCCTGCCGAAGCGACAGACCCAGCTCGACCAGTTTGCCAAAGACGACGAGAGGCCAGTGCTCATAATGACAACCGGCACGGGTATGAGTGGGTTCGGGTGCGTTAGCTGCCTTGGTTGCTCCCCACTCAACCATATGTGATACTGACAAGCTCCCAGGCCGAACCTAACCTGCGCTAACCGCATCTTCATCGTCGAGCCGCAGTGGAACCCCGGCGTCGAGAGCCAGGCTATCGCACGCACCATCCAGCTAGGGCAGGAAAATGAGGTGCTCGTGACGCGCTACATAATCGAGGAGACCGTAGAAGAAGTTTGTTCTACCGTGACACTCATAGTCTTAGAGTTCGTATTGACCACGCCTAGGAAATGATGAGGCAGCAGCACAGGAAGGTCAGGCTCGTGGGCCTACCTTTCGAAGAGGTTACAGCGTGATGGTTAGGGTGCTCTCACTCTATTACACGAAGAAATCAAGTTGGTTTCTTTAAATTTGCTGCAAATTACAGCAGCAGGGCATGGACTATTAAGTTAGTTTCTTTAAAATTTTAGAGTTAGTTTCTTTACTCTTCCTATACTTAATAATCTAAGGTTATTAGGATAGACAATTCCCAACGGGAATTGAGTAAATTCTGGCTCGTGCGCAGGATTTTACGCTGGGAATTGAATAACCAGGAATTGCCTAGTTAGGACTAACATTACCCTAATAAGACTAGCCTAATTAGGAAAGCGCTGGGAATTGACAAAAAAACGCTGGGAATTGACATTCCTCTTAGCCGTAATCAACACCTGCCAAATTAGGCAAGCGCTGGGTATTAAATAACCAGCGCAGGGCTGTCACCCTATCCACAATCCTCGACGGAACTAAGGTCGGAATGACCTTAGTTCTATTAGGGGTTGCTGAATTTCCTAACTTTAGTTCTATAGATTTAGATAGAATATAGAACTAAGGTCTAAACTATATCTAAAATAAACGCAACTTCTACTTAAGATATAAAAAACTTACGCGTATTTAATAAACTACTTTTTAGAATAATGTGATATATATCGCGTAAGTTATTAGATAAAGTATACTAAAAAGTTAGTATTTACTAATATAGCCTATACTAACTTAAGGTTACGCTTAGGGCTTAACCCTAAGTTAACCCTAGAGTAGAGTTAGAGTAGGGTTATGCTTAGAAGTTAACCCTAGGTTAATTCTAACTCTCACTCTATTACACGAACGTTTGGAGTCCAAACGTTTGAATTTGCACCAAATGGCGGAGGCTGGGCACGGACCATCGAGTGCAAACGTTTGAAACTTCAGAGTGCAAACGTTTGCTCTTCCCATGCCCAATAATCTATGCAACTCACAGTAGACGTGCAAGACATACACACCAATTCTATGTCCAAATCTTAGAGCGATTCATGCAAGTTTGGGTAAATCGCAAGTGTATGTAGTTTTGCTAGCAATGTTCCTCTTTCTCGCTTAAAACACGCTTAGGGTTCAGAGCAGCAGGGGCTGTTAACCCTAAGCACAGCAAACCCTAGGAACAGCTAACCCTAAGTGCAGCTAACCCTAAGAACAGCTAACCCTAAGTAACCCTAAGTACAGCCAACCCCACGCAACCCTAAGTGCAGCCAACCCCGCGCAACCCTAAGTGCAGCTAACCCTAAGCACGTGCCACCTTAACACTTAAAGTGTACCTCTAAAATTCAACTTCTACATAAGTTGCAACACGCGCCTGTAAATTGCAGCCCTTATATGTAAGTTATAGCGTACACATATAAATTACAGCTTTTATACGCAAATAGCAACGTTTATAGGCAAATTATAGGTATAGATATTATTACTTATTTGGCCTATTGCCCTCTACTTAACCAACTGGGTGGAACAGCTCAAGCAACGACATCTGGCGCAACGGTGCAGCAGGTGCAGTACTCTCTGGCGTTACCGGTGACTGCAGCGTCCCACCACGCTCGCTATCGTCATCATCCTCGCTATCTGGAATCTCCTCTATCTCGTAGCTGATCGACAGACTGTTGGACTCAATGCTCAAGGCCTGTTTTTGACTAATAGGCCCACCAGCAATCCCATCTGGCCCCAGCCAGCTCTCAAGCGCCTTACTTGCGTCCACGAGGTCAGGTTGCTCTCGTTTCACCAAGTCAATGAAGATATGCAGCTCTCCCACACGCAGGGTGCGTTCAATCCAATTATTTGGAATCTCTTCGTGCGGGATCAAGAGCAGACTGCCCCAGCCCAGGCCCTGCACTATAGAGTGCCAGCGCATGGCCTGCTTGAGGCGCGCGCGAAAGACTTCATGGTGCTTTTTTGTTGGCTCTGGGTACACTAGCTTGATTAACGCTGCGATAGCCTCACTGCGGACAGGACCCTTGCCGTAACGGTTGCGTGTACGGTCCTTGCTCGACATCAGGTCGTGGTGCTGGATCTGCTGGATCTTCTGAGTGTATGCTTCCCCCAGGAGAGCCAACGCCCATCGAGAACCAATGTGGACTGCGGCTAGGTCTTGGTCGTACGCTTTGCACATGCCCCAGGCAAAGCTAAACGCGCGATCAGGGCTGCCGCCTTGGGAAGCGCTGGCCACAAGTTCTTGCTGGAGTTGAGTGTGGTACCCAAGCCGTTCACTGTTGACTCTTGTTTGAAAGGGTGTGCCCCACTCCCGCCACGACTGCAAGAACTGCGCCGCGTTGCATCGGGACGACGGGTTTCCAATGGTGTGCGCCTTCTCTAAGATTGTACAGGCTGTGTGGTAAGGTGTAGCGGACGCCGTATACAAGACGGCGGAACCCGAAACAGTTTGCTTGATCATCCAGGCAATCTTCGATTCATCCTCCTGCTTGATGGTGCTGTAGGCAGCGAGTTCTTTGGCTGGCGCCTTGGGTCCTGGTGGTTGCAGACCAATTTCTATGCGCTTCTTCACACGCAGGGCCTCTAGTTTCTTCTTCCGCTGCTGTTCTGCCCGGCGATTGACATTTGTTGTAGTTGTCACGTAAGGAACAGGTTCCTTGTCTCCATTGTTGTTATTGTCTGGGACAGGTAAGCTAGGTGCAGGCGAAGAGCCAACGCTGAGGCGGCTGCGCTTGGAAGAGGGGGGCGATTCGTCAATGCTGATGTGGGTGCGCTTAGAGGAGGGCGTAGAGGGAGCTGGAGAAAGTTGGATCCTACAGGGTGCCCTCTGCGTGGACGGCGGCACCCATCCTGCTCCTTCATCAGTTGGCGCCGCCTCCTCGAGGGGCGTCTCCAGTATCACGTCCTGCGACGTAGGCATCCCCTCAGCAACATCCTGCGCAGCACTAACAAGGCTTTCCCAACCTGCTGCTGGGAGCGCGGCATCGCCCACTGTCTCCCGCAGTAGCCATATGGCAGCCAGAAGGGAGTGTGCGATGAAAAGAGGTTTGCTGGCAAGGGTGTCCTGCTTGTCTGGAATAAGCCAACCTGCGCAGTGCGGTGCAGCGGCTTTGCCTATCCCTGCCCAGGACAGCCGCGCATTGTAGGTGAACAAGCCTTCGTAGTCTTCATTAGGCGGTCAGTAGCCATACTTACCTGCCATGCAGGCGTCTATGGCATTAGGAAAACTCCGCTCACCGCCATCCCACTCCTCCGCAGCATCGCATAGTTCAAGCGACCACATTATACAGTTATAATAAATCGTGTTAGAGAGGAGGCTGGGGAGGTGAGATCTGACACGGAAGAGGGCGGATAGGCACAAGCCATTACCCCTGATATGCTGGACCGTGTAATCCTAAGTTAGGACAACACCATAAACAGCTACAACATAGACGTGTTTACAGAAATCTTTGATCACTAACCTCTATTTCAGATTATTGTTTGCTGGTCTTGTGCTATTGCTATCCCACCTAGCTAGATCGTCACGCATCTCTAAGCGCGCCATCCTCAAGTATTAGTAGCAAATTGACGCATAGTAACAGATGCCGCGCGCACGTTAGATAACCTAGTATGGACACTATAAGCGCTACAGTTGCTAGAAGAGGTAGAGCGCCCTATACTAGGGCTGGGGGGTTGCAATGATGCATTCGTGTGTTAGGCAGTAGGTTGCCGCTATACCTGCATCACAAAAGATGGCATTGGGGCCTACTGTAGGTAAGCCCATGGCTAGGTTAACCCTCACAAGCGGGGAGGCGACGTTAGGAAGAAAGCTCAGCAGCCTATTTCGCGACCCTAGGTCGAACAGCGATGTTGCCAACGTCTCTTCTAGGCAGCCGGGTGGCCTGCCTACCTAGCTGTCAATAGGTTAGCTAGTGAGCAGAGCACGGAGGACTTGTACCAGCTCGTCAAAGCTGAGAAGCTGCGCCTAAAGGCTGAGCAGAACGCCATAGCAGCACAAAACACGATTCGAGAGCCGCATCGCTAACAACCTAATCCATGGCTTGAGCTGACAGGTTGGCTCCCCTACCTAAGAGGTAGGGTACAAGAGGACCTGTTGCGCGCTCGCCTCCCTCCTAGCGAGGAACCTGGAAGCCCCTAGGAGCCTGGCCTGATGGCCGCATGCAAAGTACTGCGCAAAGCCATACGCAAGGCCTTTAAGGCCTGTCGCAGCGAGATTCTGCGCAAAGCCATACGCAAGGCCTTCAAGGCCTGTCGCAGCGAGATCATGGGTCGGCCTGCGCTAGAACTGATTGAGCGTCGCGAGACTGGGGCAGAGTCTAATGAGAAGCCATTCTATGCGCGCCATAAAGCGAGTACGATCTAGAAGTATAGTGAGAAGGTTATTAGCATCTTCTGTTATATATGGAGGACATTAGGCAATAGCGCCTCATGTCTATATAAGCTTACCGAGCAACAGTCTGCTCTACTTGAGATGATGCAGACAGAAATTCTGGTGTGGATTGATGCAGACAGAAATTCCGGTGTGGACAGAGGACAGCTCTCCTTTTAGGCAGGCGATGATGGAATTAGCTTGTGTAGGCTTCTGGATCGGGCTCCTGGATCATGCTCTGCCAGACAACGAGTACCAAAGTGCACTTCTTAGTGGCGTAGCGGTCCTAGGACTCAAGCCCCAGCACCTTGGTGGCGGATGGATGTTAGCCGCTGATTTTTTACCTACCCTTTCTGCCCTTATTACAACGTCTAAGGCACTCTTCCTCTATTTTAAGTGGCGCGAGCGAGAGCGCCAAATTCGTGAGGGTGATGCGTCTGAGGTTCCTGATTTCCACGAGGTAGTAAGAAGTAACGCAGCGCGATTTATGTCGCTGTCTACCTACAAAGGCCCTGTCACGCCTATGAACTAGATGCTTTGTCTCCGCACACTCGCCAGAACTATGGCCAAGCACAGTGCCCCCGTCGGCCTTGTATTGTGGGACTGGGATAGGATTTTAGTGGACGAGCAAAGCTTTACCCTAGACAATCTTCGATCTATGATCCAGGGCCTATACGAAACTGTGCGGCTGCGGCTCCTGCGAGACGTCTTACTACTTGACGTGGATGAGAGGGGCTGCGTGCGCAAAGGAGGAGTCGCCTTGCCTGAGCTGTCTCTAGAAGACCTTGTTAACTACCTAGGCGAAATGGCCGCTGGATTTAGCTTCCTATAGCTCTCTGTCAACAACTTTGCGGACTAGAACGATTGGCTCCTAAAGCGCGTGCTTAACGAGGTCCCTTTACGAACACGGTTTCGCGCTAGAGTTGCTGGTGAGGACTAGTGCAACAGCGGTGTTGCGGCCTATATGAAGGGCGTGCGAAGGTTTAAGGAGAGCCTGTTTGTTCTTGTCCATCTTTCTGCAGGCGCGCCCGCCTGGGGCACTGAGATTACTTCTATCCTGTGCGAGAACGAGCAAGATGGTATTGGCTACCGCGGCGTCTTTGTTGAGGGCGGCCTACTCTCCTTTACTACCACTTACCATAAGGGATATAGCTTTAGCAAGCGTGTTAAGACTATCTATTAATACGTCGCCCGCGAGGTTAGTAAGCTGGTGGTGTACTTTCTAGGACTTGGTTGGCCTTTCTGCATAGACCTGCAGAGGATGCACTACCGCGTTATGCAGCCTACCGCCTTCCTGTGGGAGCCGCCGCTAGAGAAGTCATGGGAGTTAGAGAGCGAGGAGCAGGATGAAGGTGATGACGATGGCAACGATGATGATAATGATGACGACGACGACGACGACGACGACGAGAACGACGGAGCGAACGGGAATGAGCGCCAGCGCTAGCGCCGTGTTCAGCCAAAGCCACGCCTAGCGAACCTAGATGGCACCTGGGGTAGTAACCGTATCCGCCGCGTGTTGCGTTAGTATACGCAGGAGTATATAGGCGCCGCAATTGGGACGCGCGCCTGGCGTCATGCCTACCTAGCTATCCACCAAGAGCTAGCCAAGGACGAGGAAGCCCGCGAGTTTCTCGAGGTCTTGTATTAGAACTAGAGCGACACTGGTAAGGATGATGCCCGAGCGCTGTAGTCAGGTTACAGCTCGACACTGGCAAGGACGATGCCCGAGCGCTGCAGTCAGGTCACAGCCGGCAGACAGAAGAGATGAACTACGGCCGCTCTACGCTCGAGTCGCCCTTCCAGACTGTGCAGGAGCGGAAGCGTTTCTAACAGGTAAGTGTGGACTGGCATTGTATTGTCAGCTTCGCATCCGCCTGGGAAGGGCAGGAGCATAGCACCCATGTGTCAGCGGCGATGCAAGCGCAGCAGAAGAAGCAGGTCGAGCGCTGGGCAGCTCTCACGACTACTAACCTTAAAGACGCGTTCCGTACAGTCATGGGCTAGCCTAACGCAACGCTCTGAAGCCAGCAGGAACGGGGTCTTGCCGCTATCGTGAGCAGGCGGCTCCGTGTGCTAGTCATCATGGGCACCGGCTCGGGAAAGAGCACCCTCTTCATGCTGCCCGCTGCCTTGTCGCCAGGCGGCCTTACCGTGGTCATTGTTCCGCTCAATGCGTTGCGGGATAATCTGCTAGATCGCTGTGACGAGCTAGGCATTCCCTGCGCTGTGTGGAGTGGGACAACTCCCCCTTACAGCGCCTGCATTGTGCTCGTCACACCTGAGAGCGCAGTCACTCGTGCGTTTAGCCGCTTCCTGAACCAGAAGCGCATGCTGTGTCAACTCGACCGCATCTTCATAGACGAGTGTCACGTGTTGCTCGATTCCACTGCCGACTGGCGGCCAGACGTGCTGAGGCTGTGCGAGATGACGGCCAAGGGCACGCAGGTCATCTACTTGACGGCCACACTGCCGCCCACGCTGCAGCCCGCTTTCCTCAAGGTAGCTGGTCTGCAGGAACAGACCCTCACCGTGTGCCGCGATCCGCATACAACACGCACAAACATTGCCTACCAGGTGGTCGACTACGACCGTGAGACACGCAACGAGACGATAGTGCGCTTGGTGGCTGCGAAGCAGGAGCAGTTTGGCCTAGACGCGCAGATCATCGTCTACAGCGAAGGAGAGGCATGCTGTGACGTGTGCGGAACCAAGCCCCCAGCGCCGCCTGCGCCAGACATGTGCAGTACGTTTGAGCAAACTGTCTCGCTTGAGCAACGTCGGATTGACTGTGCATCGTGGCGGGAGGTTGAGCTGGGTAGGGGAGCCCTTGATATGTTGGAGGCGGCTATGCAGCGGAGCCTTGGCGCCTGCATGATTTGCATGACCTTACGCTTGATTTCTCACCAGCACAAAGCTAACAAATGTCTAAATAGAGACGCTACCCTCGTTCGCCAGAAGAAAATATGGCTAGAGGCAGTACGCTTCAATTCGTTCGCAGCCTGTCGCGGCTGCTGGCTACCGCAGGCTATATACAACACATGGGAAGAAACTAGCCAGCAGGGCATGTTTCAGCAGAACAAGTCACTAACATGTTAGTACCGCGGTTTGCTACGCGAAGCCATCGCAGTGATCCTCGCCCTTCGTCCCACGTCATGCCTGCCCTGGCTAAAGTCGCAGCTTTAGCGAGAGCAGATTGCAGAGGAAGACCTTAACAAAAGCCTGCTTGTCCTGTTTGGTCGCAAGAAGAAAGTTGGCTAACGTAATGGAAGCTACGCGGCCTACTTCCTGTACAAGTAGCTGCAGGGGCGCGTACGGAAGCTTCCTAGCCACGCTCCTACAGACAGGAGCGAGGACTGTTAGCTAAGCCAAGTAGAGGATACCACATGTGATTTGTTTCCTTCGCGCCTAAGTGCGCAGAAGCGACCTCTTAAAGCACATGTCCAAGACAAGCCGCAGGCTTCTGCTACGGCAGTACAAGGGCGGGACGTACGTCGCAAGATCAACACTATGGTTTCGCTAGAGAACTGGCAGATACAGATGCCTTTGCGGCAAGACGCAGAAGCAAGCGTGACCAAGCTAAAGCAGCTAGAGCGTCACCTGCAGCGTTGGCAGCATGCGTGTGTGTTGTGCCTAGCCAAACGCAACGAGCGAGAGACCCATCTCTAGCAGCAGTGTACGTTCTACCTAATTTATAGCACATTTATAGAATACCATATAGAGATACTGTCGCAGATAGGTTATAAACTAAACTCTTGCTATGATAGTTATTTAGCACCACAGACTATCTGTAAGCGGTGGGTAGAAAAGAACAAGGACGGGCTTTTCTAAGATCGCGGATCTAGCCTATGTTAGTACAAGGACGTGCTTATACCTGCTGTCGCTACCTTACATTTTACATACATTAAGAGCTTCAAAAACTGGATACGACTGTTCTTGGCGCAGACAGGCCTGCCTGTTCGTCCTGTGTATAGAGAGAATGTCCTTATCGTGCTAGGACAATTAGTGGACTTTGGTTAGTATCGTGCTAACCGCTTAATAGCGTTTTTCCATGCATGGAATGAAGGTTTAGTGCCAAGGGTAGAGGCGCTATGAAGCGCGCAAGATGGCGTAGATATAAGGGCGGCTTGTCTGACTTGCGGGTGCATGGTCCTCTAAGTCAGGTTGCCTGCTTAGCCAAGTCGCGCACTTTGCGGCTGGTAGTCGCAAATTACAGCAAAACTGATTAGAGCGGTAAATAGTACTCTTTATTACTCTTTGCAGTATCTAGTCTTAGTTTTCTTCTATATGTAGTAGTCTTTGACTTGAGCGCACCTATTACTCAGTCTAAGAAGCGTAACAAGTTCGGCTCGAACAAGCAGCTACAGAAGAGGGTTAGCACATCACAAGCAGAGAGAAGTAGAAGATGGGAGAGACACGTCCATTCTAGCTATAATAGCCACAAGATTGCACCAAGATCCAGCTGCCAGATCAGCATGGCCTACTCTACCTCTGCCTTAAGCTCCGTTACGAGCGCATTATACACAAAGCACCAGCGCTTAACAAGACCCTCGCATTTACTAGCAATGTATGCGTCCCACTCACGAATCTTGTCTAGGCTAGAGAGGCACTGAACCACGCCAGTGCGGCCTTTGGACTGGAAGAGGACAAATGCGCGACAAGGGTGGTCGCAGAGCACCTTGTCGCCATATGCCTAGTACACATGGGCCTAGACATTATCGCCATTGTTGGTTGTGCCTACCTTTATGCTATTCTGGGAGTTGTAGACGATTGGATAGGTGCGCGCTGGACTGGCGAAGATAAACCTAGCTGACACTTCCTGGTAGTTTGAATCGAGCATGATGTTGGGGAGCGATGGGAGATTGCGAAGTTTAGACATGGTAGGCTTGCTAATGAGGTCCTTCTAGATGAAATGTTAGTTAATTGCTAGTCCTGGCAGTTTGGAAGATGATACATACACTAAGGTTGATATTCTTTATAAGGTTAAAGTGAAGTCCTTGAACGCCCTGCATGGGGATAGTACTGAAGACGTTGGAGAAGGAGCTTATGTTGGATTGTTGGATTGTTGGATTGTTGGATTGTTGGATTGTTAGAGTAGGTGGACTGGAGCTTGAGTGTGTAGGATAAGGGAGGAAGGCCTCTATATATACATGATGATGCGCTGAAGGGAGGCTGTGGTGAGGGCAGCGCAGCTTAACTCACGTGCTGCGCACCTGCCTACCGCGGTGAAGGTAGGCGCGGTCTAGACTAGCCTTGGCCAGTCTGCTGCCTGCCTGCTGGAGCACTTGACTCCAGCCAAACATGCTGCGGTGAAGGCGCGTTGCGGTCGTGACTAGTCCGGCTAACCGGCTGCCTGCCTGCTGGAGCAATTGAATTTAGGCACACGTGCTGCGGTGAAGGCGAGTTGCGGTCGTGACTAGTCCGGCCAACCGGCTGCCTGCCTGCTGGAGCACTTGACTCTAGCTAAACATGCTGTGGTGAAGGCGCGTTGCGGTCGAGACTAGCCTTGGCAATCCGTTACCTACCGCATATCTGGCTACTTTTACTCGACTTTCCTCTACTTTAGTTCGCATCCTTACTTCTTACTACCCTATCTTTTTGATACCCTAGCCCTCTACTCCTATGCTTTCTGTGGTTGCAGCTTTTAAACCTCCTGATCCTCTAACACCACCCCTACTCTTCGGCGCTACACATAAAGCAACTTCGCTGCAATACTCTAGCACCAACTTCCCTATATTCATAAGCAGAAGGCCAGCTGCTCAGGCAACAGCAAAGCAATTATATCGGCAGCCAGCCAGGTGAGGTAGCCCTCTTAACCCTTAAAATGTCTCTTACTGACGTTCGAATTTTAAATGCTAAAGACTCAGAGCCAAAGATTACTGCGAAAAATCCACGCACGAACCTGCATATATCCTCGACACACTACTTTATAAGATCTCCCTCTACTCAGCCGTCTGAGGTCGCTATAGGCAGCTATCAGTTAGATCAAGGCATAGTGATTGGGGTGGAAGATACTGTTGAACTGTACGATTATCTAGCCCGACAAGCAAACACGATGCACAGTGGCGACTTTCTTTAGATTAAGCATATTATCATGACCCTAGAGATAGACGAGGTTCGTCTCTAGGGTTATAGAATGCGGCGAACAAAATACTTGGGTTAAGTATTTTATTGTAAGTTGTACATATAGCTTCAAAGACTGACACTAACACTATAAAAGGGAAGCTTAACCAATTTGATCTACATTAACTAAGCTTAATTACAGCATAAACTGACTAGGACGACTATGTAGTCGTGAGCTAACCCTCCGCCACCATAACGCGTCGTGAGCGCGCAGCTTCTGGAGTCGAGGTGTTGGAGGAATTTTTAAGAAGCAATCCTGGTAGGACAAATCGACTTACCTTCGGTGACGGCTTCTGCGGCGCTGGAGGCGCATCCCAAGGCGCCTCCTAAGCAGGATACTCAGCAGTGTGGGGATTTAACAGTGATGACCAAGCCATCTAAGCATTAGACTTGGTCAAAGGGCTGACTTGCGGGCGCATGGCCCCTTAAGTTAGATTACCTGCCTAACTAGGTTGCGCTGTTCGTGTGGGCAAAGTAGACTTTATTACTGCTGCATGTCCTTGCGTTAGTACGTGGAATCTTTAAGGTTGTATAAACTTGCTAATTGTTTCTGTAGTATTTTCTATGCTCTAATAAGAAATCTATAGTACCTAATCGCTGTATAACGCATCTCTACTTGGGAGCTTCTGCTCCTTCGTAGACTTGTATCGGCCCTTGTACGGTGTACTTGAGAACGTGTTAGAAATCTTATCGCAGCGGGCTAACTATGGCCTATGCCAGGTTATAGTTCCCTAGTTTCTATGGATTACTAAGCTAACTAGTATATTATGGATTCCTGGGGCTATGGCAGCCCGCAACACCGCTCTTGTCTGATACTTACAAGGAATGTATGTTTGGATAATGCTGTTACTAATGTTAGGCAACCTAGACCTAATAGTTGCGGCGGGAATATGGTAGAAAGGGGCTAGATAGCGTTTACGCCCTCTATAAAGCTGTCTATTTGGCAATTTTCTAACACTCCTTGCAGGAGCATCCTTGTCTGATCTGCTGTGGGTAATAGCAGCTCCTGGACTCCACCCGATTATGCAGCAACCGCATACCCGCAGCATCCTTGTCTGATCTGCTGTAGGTATGCGGTTGCTGCATGATTGGGTGGAGACTAGGAGTTGCTATTACCTAGACTACAGGATAACTAACCTACTAACATGGAAAGAAGGAGCACTTTTGGAGTGTATTCTATGAGAGCCGCCTGGTTGTGGTTATAAGGAGGCTGAAGAACTTGGACTAGCGGTGGAGTTTGTTCTAAGGCAGTCGCAAACCCTAGCTATAATAGCTAGACTAATGGATAGCGTTCTTTACTACTATTTGCAGTATCTACCATTGACGTTCGTGCCTAAGGGTTCTTTAACTTTGGCGGAGAAGCTGGTGATGTTCTGACTTGCGGGCGCATAGTCCCTTAGGTTAGGTGCCCTCTCTAACTAATTCGCGCGGGTTGCTACTTGCCCTTACTTAACCGTCTATGCGCGTAATAGTTTGATTAGCGAGTGCTAGGTAGTTGCAAAACTTGTAGTAGTAGGGTTGAAGTGGGCCTACTGCAGATGTGGGAGTGATGCAAAAAGCGCGCCTGCTTACCTACCTAACTATGTAACATCCGCATACTTGTAGCAGGTTTGATAAGGATGCTCCTGCTAGAAGTCTTTACAAGTCACCGAATTGGCAGCTGGGTAGAGAGCGGGTTAGGATGAATTCTGATAAAGCTATCTATTCTAGCCTACTTGTTTACCTCGTGAATACAAAGACCCCTTATCCTAACAATTCACTGGCAGCTTTACTTAATATCTATGAAGCTGAGAATGTTACTTAACCTCGCCTATGCACAACCCTAGCAGCCCTGCGCAAGCACTGGTAGATGTTTCTGTAGACGTGCCTAAAGGTAAGCTCCTCCCTAGGTAGTTTCTCGCAAAACTTGCTATTGAACGTAACTAAGTCCTATGAATAGATGTTGACACCCTGATACTGTATATCGTCCTTGAAATGGGTAGCTGGGTTA
This sequence comes from Curvularia sp. IFB-Z10, assembly GCA_002161795.1. Classification (NCBI taxonomy): domain Eukaryota; kingdom Fungi; phylum Ascomycota; class Dothideomycetes; order Pleosporales; family Pleosporaceae; genus Curvularia; species Curvularia sp. IFB-Z10. The sequence goes on along the minus strand of JPSZ01000016.1, from coordinate 1,733 downwards.
AATACTTGACTATGGTTGTCCGCCGCAACAGTAAACAGGCGTATTACTGGATCACTGTTGGCAGTTACCGCATACTTGATGTTATTGTGATCTAAGTTGTGGACGAGCTTAGCAAGGACTAGGTGAGGGATTTCGTGGCCATTACGACTGTGTAGAACTACGGGCAGGTTTGGGTTGTCGCTTATGAAAGTGTTAAGACTAATAGGAGACAGAGCGATAATTGATTCCTTGTTAGGAGGGAAGGCAGCGCGGGAGCTAGGGTAAAAGAATAAATGTCTAACTTGTAGAGACTGGTCGCTAAAGTCGTTTGTATCGATAATGTGGTCTTGCTCGAACTGGAAGCTGTCTTTATTGGGGACTCGAAGACAATGACCTTTGATCTTGAATTGGGTTAGCTTATTGAGAAGGTCTGCTATCTAAGCGTAGAGTATGTTAGCAAAAGCGTTTGCAAAAGAGGAGAGAGGGCGGAAATGCGATACACACCTTGGGTAGCTTACTGGCAGAAACCCAGCGACTAATTAGGCTCGTGAGGTCCGTCATTGTGAGTAGGTGACGTTGCTGGTGCTGTTGGTCAGGCGCAGTGGAGTGGAGTGGAGTGGAGTTGATGAGTAGATAGAGAAAGGATCTGGCTAGATGAGTAGTTGATATACTCCATGGATTGCGCGCGTAGGGGATTAATCTGAGCGCCGGCGGTTAGTTTGCGGGCAGAAACTACTCTCACCTTCGCTTGAGTGTAGGGCAATTAGAGCCTAGTTTGGGACTATCTAGCACGTTGGTTGGCAGTGCTGTGCAAGAAGCTTTCCGCGATGGCGGTTGGCTTTGAATCTGGAAGCTTGTTGTGTTGATGTACTTGCCTAACGTTAGCTGTGTAGGGAGTAAGTGTAGGGTATAGAAGACTACGGACCTTGTCTTGTAGCGGGCCCTATCGCTTGCTAGTAGGGCTGTTGCCGCGAGACTGCGGATCTAGTAGCCGTTTACTAGTATATAAGCTTCTAGAAGAGTAGTTTGCAGGTAGGTAGAGTGATTAGACTTTAATAGATCTAGGTGAAGGAAGACAAAGTATATATATTTGTGCCTACCCCTGCGGCGCCTGGTAGGATGGAAATAAAGGTAATAAAAAGCAAGCAAGTGCGCACGCGCGAGCAGAGCTAGCTTATTACATTGCTAGGGTCTGAAATTGACTAGTTAGGTCTAGAGGATGCTTGGGTGACGATCTAGATTATATGGAGGATAGCTATTACTTGTAGACTAAGTTTAGACTTAGAAGAGCCTAAATTTATATTTGGAATACACTGTGTGTAAGGGCGACTTTATGCAGAGGTGTCTCTTAGGAGATAATGTTATTAAAGACTACAAAATCTGTGGCTATAAGTATATTTAGGAGAGATTTAAGCTGCTAAGCTGCTTAAGTAAGGCTCTTAGAAAAGCAACTAGAAAAAAAAACCCCCTAACCTCTAAAATAATTAACTAAGGAAACCACGCTAAACTGTAGACTCGTGCCTGGTACGCTATCTAGAGCTTGGTTAAGCGCACTAAGACTCTAACCTGTGTCGCCTCTACTTTCCTGCCCACGACAATATAATAAGTATGAAGAATATCGTTATTATGTGTAATAGACGTATATTCCTTGTTTATAAAAGCCTGTATAGCCTTAGCAAGGACATAATCGCGAATATGTGGCGCTATCTGCTGCTAGCCTGGCGTTTCGCGGCGCGTATACTATATATAAGTAG